>VZTD01002347.1:3849360-3889862 GCA_013397725.1 Rhagologus leucostigma
GGTACGGGGTGCCAGGAGGCAGCACTGCAGACGTGGATGCCTTTGTTGGCCGAGCCACGCGATGGAGGAGCTTCGTCATCCCACGCCTGGTGTGTCTGCACAGCCCCTTCCCCCGGGGGCCTCCCGCGGGGCTCGGGCAGCCTCGGGCGGGCCTCGGGCCTCNGGCACACGGCCGGCGGCCCGGGAGGAAGCGCCGGGACTTCCTCCGGGGGAGGCCGGCCCGGGGGCGGTGCGCGCCCCGCGGGGAGCGCGGCGAGGCGGCCGCACACTGCGCGGAGGAGGCGATGCGGGCCGCCTGGGTGCTGCTGCCGGCGCTGGTCGCCCTGTCCGCCTACTACGTGTACCTGCCGCTGCCCGGCGCCGTGTCCGACCCTTGGAAGCTGATGCTGCTGGATGCCACCTTCCGGGCGGTGCAGCAGACGGTAAGGCGGCCCCGGCGCCCCGGCTCTGGGGAGGCGGGCGGACAACCCCCGCAGCGGTACCGGAGGCGGTGGGGAGCGCGGCCGCGGTAACGATGCCGGCCCGGGGCATCCGCGCAGCGGGAGCGGCTCCCGGACAGCCCTCCCGGCCCGGCCGCCCGGGGCTGCCTCGTAGCTGGAGCCGAGCGGGGAGTCTCCGGCTCGGTGACATCGCGTGTGCGGCGGGCCGGAGCTGGGGCCGGTCCCGCGTGCAGGAGGAGAAGCGGGCTCGGGTGCCTGTCGAACGCTCTGGCTCCGCGGCGACAGCGGCAGCGCCGGGCGGGGCAGCCCCGGGTGTCCCCCCTGTCCGTCCGTCCGGCGAGCGCCGCTCGGCACCGCCGGCTGCCAGCGCTGCCCGGGAATCCCGGCACAGCCTCACCGCATGGGGCTCGGTCTGGTGTGCGACCCGCAGGCTCTCGGTCAGGAAAAAAGAATTAGTGGGTTTTAATCTGATCCCTTACGTATGCCTAAGGGAAAGAAGACATATGAAGCTCTTTCAGATATTAAACTGTCTTGATTCGGAGTCTTATTACTAAAGAAAACTCTCTGAATGCTTGCTTTTTGTCACGAAGTAGTTGTCAGTTAATGATTTCTCCTTTGTTTTCTGCCAGTGTTTTTATGCTGACATGAAACAGAACAGAGATGGCATTAGCTGTGAAGTTTGTTTTCTTCTAGGATTATCTGATCTTTCACAAGGACTGATCAGTCATGGTCAGGACTGATGTAAGGCACTATGTATGTGAAAGTTGTTTTTAATTTCAGTTGGTTTGTTTTTAATTTCAGTTTACTGAGTTGTTTTGAAATGTACAAAAGCTTTTATTTTGAGCAGATGATGATCTCTTCAAAAAGAGATTAAATGAGTTAATGGACAGAGGGCTCATAAATGGACCAGGTGGGAATGTACCTGCTACGTTCTTAATGCAGTAACAGTGGATAGTGGGAAGCATGAGGGCACTGGACCACAGAGTGTCCAAACTTGTATATTCTGCCTGAATAGCTTCTCTGGTTGCCACCTTTGGAGATAGAGGCTGGGACTAAACAGATCACTCATCTGATCCGCTGGCACATCTTACGGTCCAGTTGTACAGGTGAATCAATTCATGCCTTTAGGATGAAATGATAAAACCTGTTTGGTGTACAGGATTTAAAAATCACTGATCACTTGTATACCCTCCTGTGTGTCTGATAGGAAAATTATGCAATACAATAGCTTAAATTCTGCAGACCAATCTATGGCTTGACATTCACTTGCTCTGTGTTTTTAACTCAAGTAACTGAACTGCAGGTGCTCAGCTTGCCCAGATTCATTGATACTTAGAGACAGAAGGGCCGTGGTGCCTGCCCAGCATGCTGCCTGCGAAACACAGTGTCATGGTTTGTCCAGGAACACCTGCATCAAGGCCAGAACCTCTGGCTGAAGGAGACCTACCTATAGAAAATGGTGTGACTGTAACTATATGTATGTGCATTGCTGCTGCCTCAGGTACACATTCAGTTTGTTTACGTGTTATGTTGGGCATAGATGTATTCTGGTGCCTCTACCTTGGAGGCTGAAGAGTGTCTCTTTTGAGATATTCTAGAGGTCATAATGCCAGGAGGAGCTGGCAGGACAAAGCCTGGTGGGTGGCAGCTGGAGCAGGCTGGCGGCTGGGCTGAGGTGCCCACATCCGTCCCGCTCTCTGGGGCAGGGACGTCTTTGTTAGGGGAACGTGGTAATTTCTTAGTTGTTTACATCTCTAGCCTTAGAAAGAAAAACTTCTATAGCGAGAAAAACTACTAAGCAAGTAACAGTTCCTGTAACATCACTTGCAAACCAAAGGGACAAGTGAGTTTTACACAGAAGCATAAAGGAGGTGAGTTGTTAGAGGTGCCCCAGTCACACAACAGGTGAGCCTTGGGGCATTCATTTCTGGAGAGAAAGAGAAGGTGCTTTCCAAGTGTTCAGAAGTCTTTCTAACACTGAGACAACACAGTCGGGAATAAACGACTGTCATAAGGAAGTAAAAGTTAAGCTCATGTATTTACTTTGTTAGACAGCTTTTGTGTGTGTATATATATAATAAAGTGTATGTCCTTTCCTAGAGCTCAGCTTCCTCTTTCTTTCTCTATCAGCTGTTTCAAGGCCAAATGGTTTAACATTTCTCTCAGTGTGACTGTTGAACTTTCACCCACTTCTGAATGTATTTCAGCTTGCTGTTTATTACTTTGCTTTATAGGTCTGATAGCAGACAGAAATACCTTTCTAATTTTAAAATCTCTGAAATGTACTTTTCCCCTACAAACTTCACATGCTTCAGATGCAATTAAGAGTCTTTTGCTTATTTCGAAATAGATTTGTCAAGACTCTGATGATTAAGTGTGACCATTTCTTGTTACGGATAATGTGTTTGTTTGCTCAGTGCATTAATAATCACTGTGAATAAAACACAATAGGGTTGTCACTGGCTTTCAGTGTACTAATGATAAAGTTTTTACATTTGCATGTAGAGCTTTGTCCCAGTCAGCTACAAATTTCTTTACAAGCTTGGGACTGAGTCAGTGTCCTGGCTCAGTGTGAGACTCCAACAAATGTTCAAGTATAATCACATGGTTAAAAAGTGCATGATGCTTATAGTGCAGTTTCTTTTAGTAGGTTTCAAAACATACTACAGAAGGGAACCGATACTGTTATCCTAGTCTTAAACTGGATAGGAAGAAATGGAGTGCTTATCTGAGGTCACAAAAATTCCAGTGAAGGAGCTGAAAACTGAGACAACTTTTCAGAGCCTTGTTCCTGTGCCCTCTTTAATGCCCTGTACTGCCCTGGAAAAAAAACAGAGAAAATGAGACTTTAATGGTATTAATGAATTCATGTGAAAATGCTTACCTGAGAAAGGGTAATTTGCCCATCACCTGTCTCAAAATGGGGCATGGTAACATTTTTACATAAAACTGTGATATAACACAATTTGAGATCAGAAATTAAAAACTTGTATGCATATATATGTGTACAGGTACATCAGAACTCAGTCACTGAAATTTGGGAAGCCACATAATGCTAATTATGGGATTGAGCCATAGATTTAACCATAGTTACTGTTTCAGTTGCTGTGTGTTTGAAACTGTCTAGAGCAACATTTTGTAATTGTGCTGTAACAGCAGTATGGGTAACACGCCTTTTTCACTTCTTCCTCTAACCACTCTCCCATAGAGGAGGAAAGAGAGCAGCACATGTTTATTCAAGTCCTTTGAAATAAGTTATTTCTGAACACCACTGTCAAGACACTTGCTATTCTGGTGCGTGGCAAGGAAGAAGGGATTTTTTTTTAACTGGGACAGCTGTTAGCAAAGGTTTGGGAGGGTAAACGGGTTGGCATAGAGGCCATCAGATAGATGTAGAAGATATGGAAGAAGGTAGGCAGCTGTACAGGGCAGAAAACTCCTCATCAGCCAAGTATTTCCTTTGTGCTTGTTTTCCACTCACTCACTTTTGGAATAAAATCAACCATGGGATATCAACATTCAGGAGTAAAGAAAACTGTATTAGTTCTTTCTAACATTTTAATTTCTCTCTATCCACATATTTCAGAGTGTGTGACTTCTGGACAGATGTAAGTCATAGTTGTAGCCAGCGAAGTAAATTGTTGATGGTTTTGGATGCAAGAACAGTCTTAGAATTGATTTACAGTAAAACAGGTTTTTAGTTATGGCAGGTAGGCCTCACAGCACTGGCACCTGAGCAGAAACTGAACCACACTGTAAGTCCTGTTTGCAGGAACAGGTAACTTCCATTGCTGTAAAAGCAGATCGTCATGGTTGAATAGGTACGTGCACAAAACCTTACATTAAAATGTAATCTAGATTTTGCTTCTAATTAATAAACTGAAAAACAGGTTTCCTGGTTTCTTTTTAGTTTTAAAGAAAATTCATAAAACTAAGAGCGCTTGTTTTGACAATTGTCTTTATCTAATATTATTAAAAAGACATGTTCTTTACTGGGCAACAAGACACTTGCATTGAGAAATCGTTTTGTAAAATCACCCTTGAACAGGGTAAACTGCCCAAAATGCACAAAAACCAGTATGTTTCACACACAGCTAAATGTGGAAATGATCCCGTTTATTTTTCACTAATCTGTTACTGACTGCAGACATTGTCGTTGGCATTTTGGCCTCTAATGTTTATAGAAGTGTGTTCCTCAAAGCAATGCCACAACTGACGATAGTGTCTGCGTCTTTTAAGGTAGGAAGCTGAGTTTTAGACAGTTCAGCCTTGCAGTTCCAGCATCAGTACTCGATTGAGTCATGAGTGAGATTTGGCTCAGTCCCAAGTAGTGATGGAGGTAAAAAGAGCCTTAGCTGTTTGCCCAGTTCTTGATCCCCTGAAGCCTGAAAGGTCAGTGCAGGACCTTGTCTCTGCCCAGCTGGGAGGGCACTGCGGGGAGCAGCTGATGGCTCTGGTGTTGCCTCTGTGCGCTGCAAGCGCGACCTGTCGCAATAATTCCGTGGCTAAAGGTCAGAGCCAGGGTTAGCCAAGGCAGTCATCTGAGGACAGAGTCCCCATGTGCTGAGTAGTGTTAGAGGTCGCTAGACATTAGCAACAAAAACTTTTGGGTTACTTTTTTGCAATACAGAACACATGACAAGTATGGAATTCAAGTCCTTGAGGGAGGTGGGATTCTTCATGAAATTACCAGCTGAGGAGCCAGTAGAAGAATCCATACAATTTAGGGACAGATATTGGTGATTAAAGGTGACGTAATGGTGCCTTACTGGTGCAGTACTTTGTTCGTTCTACCTGCTTTTTATCACAGCCCTGAATCATTTCTTCATTTACTGAAAAATTTCTCCTACATCAGTTAAATCTTTCAGCATCTGGTACCCCTTATCAAAGAATTTACCAGAAGGAAGGTGTCAGTCTTGAACAGTTCAGTCTCTAGTGAGTCCCTGCATAGTCCTTACCCTAAAATCTCAGTCATGGGAATGTCCTGGTGAAAGAGAAGGAGTTTTTCGTGTAGTGGGAAAACTTGCAGCTGTGACCCAGAGCAAGCTATGTGCTGTGCCTGTGGCTGGCACAGCAGTTCTGGGCCAGTTGCCCACAGGCTTTTCATCTTTATACTATCTCGTCTTTTTTTCCCTGTAGTCTCTTTACTTCCCCCTTTTCCTTATGCTTTCTCTTCCTTTCTGCTAGCTTTTAGTATTACAGCACTGTCTGCTCTCCCTTTTCACCAGAGAACATCACAGTTTTTCTCTTCTCTTCTATTCCACATCCGCACACACTCACATACACATAATTCCCAAATATATTTGTGTTACACTGGATAACCTGCAGCAGCCCTGCAGGTTGTAACCCGAAGGGTTGTAAAAATCACAACTACCAGCAAAGATCAAACCCGTTATTGCTCACATGAGATGAGCAGTCCCAGTTTTATACTGGATTTAAGGCAATCCAGCTGTGGGCTGCTGCCAGAAGGGCTGGTCCCATCCTTTCCCCTGCTCCCTCTTTCCTGCCTTGGGCTATCAGTAAGATGATGCTATGGCTGAAGTTTAGTGTTTCTCTGGCTCTGCTGGGTTTGTACTGAGCTGGTACAGCAAGATCATGCTCTGAGGCTTCCAGTGGCACCACAAGAAAGGTGCCTGGGAAGAACAGGCATCAGGATGGGCAGGGCTGCCCTGGAGTGGCAAGGCACTCCTAGAGGAGAGTTGGCCAACCACATCTTCTGCCAGGAGTATTGTTACAGACTGCTAAGATATGATATATTTTTTTTAATATTTAGCGAGAGGAAAAGAAAAAAATTTTTTGTGGGAACTTAGGATAAGACTGGCTCTTTGCCAGCAAAAAGTGCAATCCTGATGCCTTGTAAAACACAAACCAATAGGTTGATTAGGCAGATTGACTAACAAAGAATCCATGTGATAAATGCTTAGCAAAAAAACCTGCCCATGTCTGATAAATAGTTAGGACTGTTGCCTTTGTGCCCTGATGTAGAAAGTATCTCTTCCAGGATTACAGATTCTTGGAAAGAGTGGTCTATTATAGGAGAAATAGGCATGAAAGAGCATGGTAGCCTGCAGATGGCCAGGGTGCTCTGTGGTTTGAAGAACAGGGCAGAAAGCTTCTTGGTAAACACCACTAACTAGCCTTGAAAACAAAACATTCCTGATTGCAGGGAACATGTGGTAATCTTGTCTACAAAGAATGCAAACTAAAGTGGGAGAAAACAAAAATGAGATGTCTATTGCAGCACAGTCAGGCTAAATAAAATCTACAGAACCATTATTTTCTTTAGCGGTATTTCTAAAACTGCTTCCCAGTGGTTACCTCCCCTGGGACCTTCCATAGGGCACAGGGAGGATCAGACCTTTATGTGGTAACATCGGTGGCAGCCCAAAAAATTGTGTGCCAGATTATTAATAGATGTATTGCTCTTCAGATTTCAAACTAGTCCTGGGTTTTCCTGTGGGAATTTTAAGTAATGGTGAGAGAAAAACATGGGGAGAAACTCAGAGATACAAACAGCTTTGTAAATTCAGCATTTCTTCCTGCCGGGTGGCTATTTTGTGTTTCTTCTCCCAGAGAAAAGACTTGCCGTATGAAGAAATGATATCCCATCCAAAAAGCAGCAAACATTTTAAAATTTGGATTCCTACCAAACCATCTCAGCAGGGTGATGTTACCACAAGTTAAAGCAAGAAAATAAAGTAATTTTTGTAAATTCTTGTTTTGGAAGTGGATTCCTATCCCAGGTCACGTAACAGCCCATTGTATTTGGCGTGGATTTTTGGGGTTTTTTTAAATATCAAACTTGTCCTTTTTCTACAGCAGTCTGCAGTGGGAGCTGTGCATGGCCTTTTCTGTACAGCACCTGAATGAAAGCAAATATTTCAATTGTTTTAACAAACAAATTAGGACAGAGAAAAAACATTTAAGAGGTTGTGGCTGTAGGAGACAGATCTTTGTCAGAGAGGATGCCGAGTGCTTCAAAACTTGCTTTTATTCTGGAGGGGTGTGTGTGCAGATTTTGTGCAGATTTTTTACAGATGAATTTGAACAGGCAATTATCTGTTCTTCAGCAGGTGAATGTGGTTAGACCAGTACCCGGGTGGCCCCGCTCGCTCTGTGTCAGCATCTTGAATTCTTTGTAGCAGGTTGCACTGCACTCCTGGGACTGGCAGAATTCAAACTGCAACGTGGGCATGTGTAGAAGAGCCCTATACAACGGGACACCTCTTGTTCCAAGTATTTGGTACCTGGACATAAAATAAAAGGTTCCAGCTGACAGTTTTCCTAATGGTAGTGTTCCTACAGGTGTATGTTAAGTATTTGTGTTAATTTTATCTCTCAACTCCAGTACCTTGACTGAGAAAGTTGTACAAAAGGCTTCGCTGGTTATCCAGTTTCTGAGCTTCATCACTAGGACAGAGATTAATTTTGCAAGAAGGGAAAGACCTCCACTACTTTTTTTTTAGATGGTCAGTCTGGACACTGTAGTCGCTGCGGTCCTTTGGCTGCCCTTTTGCCACCCCTTGTGCACCCTCCAGGGTGTGGGAACAGGTATGCACTACAAATAGTGTGCAGGTCATGGGTGGAGAGCAGGTCATGAACATTTCAGCTGGAGGAGTGCCCTGAATCCCAGTACTGTTTGCTGGGAGAAACAGGTTTCTAATCGAGTCAGGGCAAAATCTTAAAAATAAACATGAAAATAGAAGTCCTGGATAGCCAAAGGGGATGAAATCTGTCTCCTTCTACCATAAGGAGACAGAAGGATCAGATCATTCTTCAATTTCAGTTTTTACTCACCTAAAAAAGTAGCACACTTGAGTCTCTGGGGTTGAAAAAAAGTGTCATTAACCTACTGTTGTTCTTGGCTAGTGCTTCAGATCCTTCTCAATTCAGCAGGTAAACACAGACCAGCCAAAAAACACCATTATATTCCCTAAGACTATTCCTGTTTCCAAATTTCTTTGCAGTCCTTGGGAACTTTTCTTAATTCAGAAGTAGAAAGACTTACACTTTGGGGTGGAACAAGAGGAATAATCTGCATTTTTGATACTTTTCCACCAAAAAACATTGCCTGTTTAGTATTGCCCTCTGCTGGCACCAGTGTGAGGAGCTTCATAGGTCCCCTAGTGGAACACCAGGTTTGTCCACTTCCGAGGCATCTTTCAAAGGATCCGAGTGCTCATTCATGGTTGTGATCCATGAAGCGCTCGTGGTTTGATTTTTTTCTGACCACAGAAAATCTTTTATGGACAGCGTTTTGTTTTAATACAGCTTTAAAAGCATTAGAGGTTCTTGATAATATTTCATTTTCCAGTGAATATTGTAAGAATCGTGTAGGACCTGCCCTTTGAAGGCAGTTGCATTAAACATCAATGTGGTAGCATATGATATGCTCTGAAGTAACAGGAATTTCTTTTCTTCTTTTCCCCCCGGTAGTGTCACCTGATTCACTATCTGAGACTCAGCCATCACTTGATAGTTCTGAATTACTTGATTTTCACCTTTGACAAGCTGCAGGATGTCTCCTCTGAAGACATTAAAATCACGGATGCTGTTTTTGACGGTGTGGAAGTGAGAGTGTTTGAACCGCCTGCGAAGGGAGATGAAAGCCTCAAGCGCAGCGTTGTTTACATCCACGGAGGGGGCTGGGCCTTGGCAAGTGCAAGTAGGTGTCTGCCAGTAATTAAATAGGATTCCAGTCTGCTTTTCTCCTGGCAGGAAAAGCCAAAAGTTCTTTTTCCTGCCAGGAATGGCAGTTCTGCTAAGACGTACCTGAATTCAGTAGTAACTGTCTCCACTCTGGTGGATCAAGTCTAAGGAGAGAGGGAGAAAAATACCATGAACACACAGCAGAAGTGCATATCTTATCTGCATGTGAGCTGTAAAAGGACCAAAAGGTTAATTTTTTTACACTCTGAGAGGAAAAAATAGCTTATTGATTAAATTTCTGTGATGCCTGGGTGGCCTGCTTTGGCCAGTCCCCCACTTTCTGAGGTAATGTGCTAAAGTCAATCCTTGGTGATCAGGTTCCACTGGCTACACGTAAGGAAATTACATGGGTTTGCCCCATTTTCAGAGAATAATTAGCAGAAGAGCGAGCTGATCAACACTGCATGTAACAGCCTTGCTAATGTTTGGTTCCTAAATAACACCTACCTGGGAATACACACTGCTGAGCACAGACAGAGGGGGCGTGAGGGAAACAGGTAGAAGTTGGTTCCTCTCAGGGTTGCTCCTTAGGGACTACAACCACCACTAGCATAATTACCTTGAAAATTAATACTGTTTACTCCAGCTAACATAGAAACCACAAATATGATCAGAGGAAGTGAGGTACAGCTATAGACAGTGATAAGGTAACCACTGATTCCTTCCCCATCGTACAGGAGGAAAACAGCCTTGGGAGGAGAAAGGGCACGTGGTTCCTGTGGCTGCTCTGAGATCCAGATCGGAGAGGAGTGTTCTCCCTTTTCCTTACCTATTGTTCCCATGACATCCTGATAGCCCTGATGCATTCTACAGCTTCCTTTATAGAAAAAGGAACATTAATGGAAGTTTACAAAATGATGCAAAACACAGACTGTATTGATTGCATTTGGACTCTGGATGTCAAAGTCATTTAGACCGTGATTTAAGTGAGATTTAGGTTCCTAAATAACTTTAAAATCTGGCCTTCACATGCCTTTGGAAATTCCAGTCTCTTCGTCCTGTGACTTGTAGCAGTTAAACATTTCACTCCTCTTCCTACAGAGGAATTGTGCTTTGAGATGGGTTTTCTTAGACCTGCCTGAATGATTTTTGTTAACCTCCTGCCTGCATCATTTGTTCTGTAATAGTTTGCATATGACTCTCGTTGTGCAAAAAGTTTATATTAAATTGCTGCACTTTGTCAGGATGATTATAGCTTGGCTATGTCACATATATCCCTGAGTCCAGGGTGCAGAAGTTAATGACACAATTGCTACACGTAAATATTAGTTTCTAAGACCAGATATTTTAGAAAATGTTTACTGTCCTAGTATATTTTATAGTACTGGGAACCAACAATTAAGTAACTGGAAAGGAACAAAATTAAACATGATCAGTCCTCTGATAAATAGGATAGCTGTGATTAATCCTCCCTTAAATGAGTAGCTCCGCTGACATTAATAGGGCAACTCACTTGAATCAAAGCAATGCATGCTATAATAAAATGAACCACAGGCAGTGACTCATACAGCAGTAACTCTCTCTGGATGTTAATGTCCCCAAACCACGGAGTACCTTAGATTTTGCCCAAATGAGAGAATTGTGATAGGTGGGTGAAATGACACGTCTGAAGTCACCAAGAAAGATGAGGAAGGAATCATTAGACTGCAGCATTCTGAAGGCATGAATTACATTCCCTCTGCTGTAGTACGGATTTAACACTTGATCAGTTGCAGGCCGATCTCATTTACTTTGCTTATATTTGTATGATGGCTGTATGTTTTCTGAGAAGGCTTAGGGACAGCTTTGTGACTATTGCTTCACATGTCCCTAACACCATGTCCTTCCCTTCCAGGAACAAGCCTTTACAACAATCTCTGCAGAATCATGGCTGAATCTCTGAACGCTGTTGTTGTCTCTGTTGAGTGAGTAATCTAAAACTAATCAAGCAGTTTTAATGTATTAGAAATATATAATATAGTTCTTTTAGCTTCTCTTTTGCTAGTGGCTTCTGTATAAGGCTTTAACTTGGACAGTAATTTTCTATAGCAGTCTGATACCTTTATCCTTTTAAAATTGCAACAAATTGGAATGGTATCAGAAATTCATTTGGGTTTCTAATTATTTTAGAATACACTGTGGGGTCTGGCAGTTTCCTGCTGCTCTCTCAATCTCCCACTGTTCAGTCCTCTCTTTTAAGCCTTGTGCTTCCCTCAAGGGCAGAAGACTGCCAGACAACAGAGAAGCAGGGCTGCTTTTTTAACATGTGGAACAATTCCAAGGCAAACAAACCTCTTGACTAGCTAAATACAGTACCTAGGTGACTCCAACTTGATTGGTACTGTTCCCATTTTTATTGTCAACTTCAATATTTTCTTTTGCAAACCCAACCACTTGATAAAATTACTCAAGTTTCCCACCTGCAGTTCATTCCCAAGCTAGAACATTCATTACCAAATTAGAACAGTAATTATAAGATTAAGTCTTACATACATATTCCACACCTCCTACTTTTTCTGCAGTATTTATCCTAATGAAGTACTTATTTCCTAAGGGCTATCCAATATCACCTGTAAATCCTAAAGGAGAGGTACAATAACGTCAGTCCAATAAAGCAGAGGTAAGAATTATTTCTCATCCCTTTTCTTTTGCAGATACAGGCTGGTGCCCAAGGTGTGCTTCCCTGAGCAGTACCACGATGCTCTTCGTGCAACAAAGCATTTCCTGCAGCCTGATGTCTTAGCTGGGTATTCAGTGGACCCCAGTCGAATTGCAATCTCTGGGGACAGTGCAGGAGGGAATTTGGCAGCTGCTGTGTGCCAGCAGGTAACATCCACTGTGGGTTCTGTATTGCACTACAACAGCCCAGCTCAGGGAGGCTGACAGATTCTTTGTGCTGCACCATCACAAGGTGAGGTGCCACCCCTAAAAACAGAATGGTAGAAAGCCAGAATCTTCTCATTTTGCTTCTGTAAAGTGACTCATACACTATATGAATCACATAGGTTGTGATGTGTTATTAAAGTCACAAGTTGTTATGGACAAGAGTTTAAGAGCAAGTAGCTAAATGACTTTTTTTTACCCATTTTGCTGGTGAGCTCCTTATTTTTCCAAGTAGGTGTGATTTATTAATATGGTTTCCTATTTTTAGATAATTGTCTCTGGAAATATGCTTTTATTCCTTTCAAATACAAATGAAAGGCAAAATATACAGTAAATGGAGCTTAATTCTTCTGTTAAATTGTCTTCCTGTAGCATTTTGCAATTTTAAGGAAATTTCTTTTGTGTATCTGCAGTTTAAATGTAATCTGAATTTGATCTAGTAAAGAGTTTAAAGGAAGCCTGAGGCAAGTAATAATATTTTTCACGGTTGAATGAAATATTATTATTACTAACTTATTCCTACTGCCATAACCATTAGTGATAAGAAAGCAGATACCATGTCCAGACAACTAATTATCATGACAACCTTGCAGTATTGAATTAGGGTGGAAAAATTAATAAGAGACAATTACAATAAAAGTTTCAGTATGGAGGACTGATAAACATGATAGTACCATGTTTTGGGAAGAGCATTCCTAATTTGATTTCCTGATGTATAATTCTTTTTAAACAAGGTGAGACATGATAGGGCACTGGGTATCTTGTGTAGAAGATGAAACAAAGAGTTTGCTGACTCTTCCAGAAAGACAGTCAGGGGGCACTAAATGTATAATTGATAGACTCAAATCAAATGCAGCTGGCAGGGTCGAGTCAGACACCAGGGAGGTGCTTCTGCACCAGGTGAGTCTTTGCTAGAAGAAATTGTGGATGCCAGCAATCTGCATTGGCTGAAAAAAAAAAAAACCAGATCAATTCATGGAAGAAAAATCCATTAAAAGCTCTTAAAAGCAAGAGTAGCTCCTTTGATTCAGGAAATCCTTCCATTGCCACTTGTTCAACTGGACACTGTGTTAAAGAAATTTACTCTCCTTTTTCTTCTTACTCCCTTCAATAAACTTCTGTCACTGATTTCTGTTGGGAACAGGATGCTGGGTCTGCCTGAATGGCCATCGTACAAGAGGAGAAAAAGATAAGGCTCCTGGTACTTAAGACAAAACAGCCACATTACCTGTATAAGAGCAGAATTCACTCTAAAATTGTCAAACAAATGTTTGCTTTTCTAAAGTTCCACATTGATACATGTTTATATTCTTTGTAATCTTAATTCTGTCCTGTGTTTCTCACGCAGCTTAGCAAAGAAGAGGATTTGGCCGTCAGACCAAAACTGCAGGCCTTGATTTATCCAGTCCTCCAGGCGTTTGACTTCAACACGCCCTCTTACCAGCAGAACATGAACATGCCCGTGCTCCCTCGCTACGTCATGATCAGCTACTGGATCGATTACTTCAACGGCAACTACGACTTGGCTCACGAGCTGCTCGTCAACAACCACACGGCCCTCAACGTCGGCCGGGCTCTCTCCTTCCGGGCGCGCCTCAACTGGACGTCGCTGCTGCCTCCCTCTTTCAAAAAGAGCTACAAGCCCGTCGTGCAGACCACGGGCACGGCGGCGATCGTGGAGCAGCTGCCGGCGCTGCTGGACGTGCGGGCGGTGCCGCTGCTGGCGGACGACGCGACGCTGGCGCGGCAGCCGCGCACCTACGTGCTGACCTGCGAGAACGACGTGCTGCGCGACGACGGCGCCATGTACGCCAAGCGCCTGGAGCACGCCGGCGTGCCCGTCACCCTCGACCACTTCCACGACTGCTTCCACGGCTGCATGATCTTCACCGTGTGGCCCACGGATTTCTCGGCCGGCGTGCAGACCAGGAACAGCTACATCAAGTGGCTGGATGAGAACCTCTGAAGGGAGGGCCCCGCTGGAAGGCGTGAGGTGGGGGTGTGGCTCTGGTGTCTGTTCTGGCAGAAGAGCAAACAAATCAAAAAGTGCACTTTTCCAAATTCTGACTTCACCATTCGGCTGCGGCTGCTGGGGGTGCAGACCACTAACCGCAGCATCTTCTAGCTCCATTGGCCTTGCCCAGTAAAGTATTTTGAGAAGTATTTTTTTCAAACGTGAATTTTTTTTCCACCTTCTCCCAGATGACTGTTGCCAAACATAACACATGTTGAGCAGGGAGATCAGCATTCCTGCAGGATTCTTACCTGGCTGCAACTTTCGAGCTTTGACTCTCTTAATTAGGTACAAAGGCCCTGGCTTTCAAGTGATGTGAGATAAAGCCTAACACCTACATCTACTTCTGAATATGTAAAAATGTGAGCTAGTTTACGGCAGTGTTGAGCATCTGATGTCACAGCGAGAACACTCACCTTGGACTGCAGGGCCATGCATTTGAATAACAAGCATGGATTTAGGTGCTGGCTTTTTGCCATAGACAAATGGCTCATTTAAATTTTTTAAAATACTTTTTAAAAAAGCTCTTCTAGACGGTTAAAACGATGCTAGACCAGTCTCTTAGCCAAACCTGTAATTCAGCTTTGGAATTTGGTCTTTACTGCCTTTTAATTATTTATATTTTTAAAAAGTACAGGTCTAAATATATTTTCATTAAAAAGTATGATAGCATATACACAAATAGGTAAGATAAAATATCATGTGTAGCAGCAGAATCCAGATTTCCTGTGTGAGTGACCTTCAAAGCTGACTACTTACTTGGCTAAAGAATGTGTCTTCATCTGTGTTTAAAGCCTCAGTTGTACGACCTCCTTACAGAAAATACTGACCTTACTACAAATAATCTGCTGTGTGGTTTGCACTAATGTTTGTAATTAATAGTAGAAGTTTTTGTTTATTGAATTTTCTTTTGTGCTTGTAGTTTTTATTGTATTTCCTGCTTCGTGAAAGGAGGGAAGCAAGCAAATAGAAGTGGGCTCCAATCTATACAGATTTAAATCTGAGCTTTGCCGCTGAGCTTTGTCTTGTAGACTGCTCTAGGTAAGGTGATCTCACTACTGGGCAGCAAATCTGTACAGTTTGAGCCCGTCTGTAAAGTTCAGACAGGCAGGACAGGGGAGCGAAACCACTTTGTGACTGTCTATTGTCCAGGCTGCTCACAGCTTGGAGAAATGAAGGTGGTGTCAAAAGCCCATGGGCACAGAGGAGAGAGTGGGAGATTAAATTCATCCTCAGCTTTACCCCAGATTTCCTGTGGGACCCCAGGAGAACAGTGTCATCTCCTTACACCCCATTTCTGCAAGGGAGGGAGTAGTAATTTCCTACCTCACAAAGGAGCTGTGAAGCTGAATTCTCAGGCTTGGGTGAAGCACACGGATGTGAATGTGACTGACAGGCACTCAGCAGCTCCCATGGCTTTTGACTTTCCATCCTTCTCCAAGAGCTGGCTCGGAGCAGCCTGTCCCACAGCCTGTCTGTCCCACAGCAGGGATGCTGCTGGGCTCGGGTCCTGCTGAGCTGTTTGCTCCCCTCTGTCCTGGTTCCTGTCAGGAACCCTAAGGTGAAGCTTCTTGGCCCTTGGAGATCATGGCAAAGGCAATTTCATTAAAGCATTCCTTATGGCAGGATTCTGAAAAGTTCTTCAAAAAACCCCATCAGGTACTGGTAGATCAAACTATATATATCTAAAATATACACAGAGCAGTCCACTTTCACTGGGATTTAAATTAAATAAGAGAATGGCTTTGCTGAATCACAGCTTCCTAGAAATATCAGCTTGTTAAGGTGGTTGTGTGTATTAAGAAAAGCTATTAATGAGACAAGGCCTGGATGTCAGCTCAGTCATGCAGGCCAAAACTCATTCCCAGCATAGTTCACACGGAGATCACAAGGCAAAGCTTTTTCAGCAGTGGCCCAGATTCTTTTTCCATTTAGCATTTACAAAGACTCAGTAGAATTAGAGCAGCCAAGTGACAGTCTGAATCAGAATAAGTTTTGATCAAGAAACCCGATTAACACTGCAGAAGAATTCAAACTTTTTATCTGGATTTAAACCGTTTCCTCCTTTTCCCCATAAACACAACTTCATAGATTGTATGCTTTAAATAGACAGCAACCAAAGTTATGTTCATTCAAAAGACAAGTTACTAATCTGCTCCACAGTCCTTTCCCTTTATAGGGAGACAGCTATATTTACCTGACTTGAAACTATGACTAAAATAGTGAAAAAAAATCACTATACTGAGTTATAACAACAGACCTCTTCCTGAATTTCCCACTTAAAGACTAAACCCATGTCAGAAAAGATGTCATTTATATCTACGCACTGTCATTAAAAGATAGCATAACTCTAGTACTGGAAAAAAATGCCTAATATTCCTATAAATCCTATAATAATTAAGTTTTCCTGAGAGCTTTCTGCAAAGCTTTAGCTCAGCATTTGTCTATATCTAAGTTATAAATATCTGTTATTAACCTAAAATATAATTGCTGCTGGTTTTTGTTAACTGAAATGAAAGGGAGAGCTGGAATATATATATATATATATATATTCATGGAGTCGGTTGTAAATTTCCTTCACGCACTGAAGCACATTAAAATCTTGGCACAAGAAATGGTAGTAAGTTCATAACTGGAGTGAACGTGTTTACGAAGCCGTGAGCAGCCTGATACCTGAGATCTCTGATACCTGAGATCACAGCACCCCGTGGATGTGATGTACAGTATTGACTGCTTCTGTCAGAGCATCTGGACTACTTTGGTCTTGCAGCTCCATGGTTTAATACCTGATAGCTGCAGAGACACCTGAGGAATCCTACAACATGGAAAAAGAGGTCTGAATCCCAGCTCTAAAAAGCCCTTTAGTGCACAGCTGCACAAGACACTGATCAAATTCAGTGTAAACCTTGAAGCGAGTGTTAGTCCTAACCCAGCTTTCCTCCTCCTTTGCTTTGTTCTCCTTTGCACACAGTTCCCATGCCCCAAATTGAAAGTTTAGGGTTGTTTCCAGCTGTGTTGCTGCAAGCTCCTAGGAACTGACTCAGGGTTACAGAAGGCAGATGCCTGACAGCAAGGGATTAAGACTAATCCGTGTTACAACACCTGGATTTGTTCCCGTGTTTTCCTACATCTCCAAGTGTCTCCTTGGGGGTATCTTGCACCTTCATCCCTTGGTTATTTCACAAAGCAGTTTAGGGCACTTTGCACGTTATAGGATCAGAGCAAGTGTTTGTAGCAATATTTCACCTGTGCATGGTAGAGTCTTCTCAGAGGAGATATTCAGTAAGTTTGTCTTCTTATCTTTTCCTTAAATCAATGACCATGGCTACATACCTTTTGTAGGCAGCTTTTCTTCCTCTTCTACAATTAGACTTTGCCTCTCGATTGCAAAAATATCTTGTTCCTGATGGCCATCAAAGCATTTAGATGAAAGCTTAAAAAAAAAAAAAAAATATCAACTTGCATAACAGAACCTATAGTCATTCTTATCCTGCTTTCATAGACCTGAGAACTATATTAGTGGGTCCCCAGTATTTTGGCTGATGTTTGCAGGAATAAATGGAGATTTTGTCTCTCTAGCTGAGGACCTCTTAAAGGATGGGTGTTCAACATTTCTGGAAGTCCAGACCTCTTTCAGGAGGTTTCACGATGCATAAAAATCACAAGTAAGTTGAATTTCCTAACCTTCATCTAAGTAATTCCAAAACTGCACTCCCAGCCAAAGCAGAAAGGCCATTATGAGTTTTAAGCCCTACAAACTAAATAGAAATACGTAAAAAACATTATTTTGTAGTGTTTGGGCCTCTATATTTTTTAATCTCTTACCAAACTTTACTAGAAACTTATAAAATTAAAAATATTGGAAGTAGGTAAACTTGAGTTCAACCTTTTAAGCTGCTATGATCTGTAACAAAGATGTTAAAAAAAAGAAAAACCAAAACCAGCTGGTTTAATGTTCTCATATTTATGATGTTCAAAACCCCGACGTACAACATACTTGATGTGAACGCATTCAATACCTTATGCATGACTGGTTTTCGCTTTTTGTCCCAGAGCAGGGGAAAGATTTGTAAGATCTCATTACCAAGTGTGATTTGAGATGTGCTATTGAAATGAAGAACAAATAAATAAAGTGAAATATACCTGTGGTTTATTTTATTTTTCCCAGGACCACCGATTTTGTATTTCTGAGCATTTCCAATTTGATTTTTGGTTGTGTGTCCATGGGCTGTGAGGGTCACCTCCTTGAACTTCATTTCTTCCAAATGAATAATGGTGACCACATCTGCTGGTGCTGTTGTTCTTTATCAAGATAAACAGCAGTGCTCACATTCTCCATTCTGATGTATAAACACATGTTTATGTGTCTATAGGTTATGTGGATGTTTGAAATTTGGTTCAACCAGGAAAAGTCCAAGTTCCTTTTTCATTCCTATTTCCTTCCTTTCACATTCTTTTTTCCTGACCTGTAACCCATTTTCTGCCCCTGCTTTCTCATTTATTGATCATAGCAGCATTGCTTTCAACATATCCTAATGTGGGGGGTTCCCTATTTTGTCCAGCAAGCTCCTGTGCCTTTCACAGAACACAAAGCTTTTCTCCTGCTGAAAAAAAGTGGTGGGGAAAAAAAGCTTCAAAGGACTTACAACCCTATTTTTTAAGGCAGCAAGAGTCATACTCCTGCTTGCATTAAATGGAATGCATTAAACTGAATGCATTAAAAACAGGCTGGGCTTTATAGAACATTTTTTTCTGGTCATGTTTTCTCAGATATCATAAAACATCTGACTGTGCAGGGCTTGGCAAGGCTGGGGCAGTGCCTCCCTCAGCTGAGTGTGGCTGTGACCACATCCCGTGCCTGGCTGGTGCTGGAGCTGGAGCTGGCTGTCCCTGTGCCCTATTTCCCACCTCCCACCCTCAGCTGGAGCAGCAGCGAGTGCTCCATGGGGCTGTGCCTGACCCAGGTGTGCCTGACACAGCTGGATCCTGAAATCCTTCTCCTGCATCTCACCTGCCTGGGTGCTGCTCCTTGCCTCATGCTTCGAAAACTCTTTGGAGCTGGGCCATGTTTTATTTTGTCCGTCCTCAGGGGAGACACAGGTTTTCTCCTTGTTCTTACTTCCAGTTTTTCTGGCACTAATCCAATGGCATTTCTTTCTTTTCTAAATGTCTAAAAAGCTGACAGCACCTCATTAATATAAGACTAAATTTACCCCAACATAATTTTTTTTTTCAAAATTATTTTTCGACAGCATTTTGAAGGGTTTATCAACTAGTCAGCAGGAACACAGGCAGAAGAAAACCAGAAGAAGAAACCCTGCAGTGGCTCCTTTAAAACTGTTTTTACAGAAACTATATTTTTAATAACTTTTTCTGACTTCATAGAATAAAATGTAGAGAACACGAAATACTTCCATTACAACAACTATTCATTTCTGAAGCAGAATCTCAACAAACCCCAGCACTTCCCATCATAAGACAGTCTGGGGTATAGGAGAGGCAAAATTTGTTAAAGGAGAGAATAAATTTTATATTAAGAGACGTAAATCAGCAATAGTAATTGAAGTTACAGAAAATTCCCTCTCCCTCCAACACTGTGCCAGTATCAGGACAGGTGCAGTACACTCAGTGCCACCGAGAGCTGGGATTCAGGGTGTGGTGGAGGAATAAAAGGAATTCTTACTGTTAACCTAGTGATGTCATGACAATCCAATTCCAGTCTGAGGTTTTCAATTAAAAGACAATAATTTGCAGTACAGCCAGCAGAGGGAGCGTGTAAAGCAAAGTCTGGTGCAGCAGTTTCTCAGACCACACTGTCAAACAGGAAGTGTTACTGTGGGAACTGCACCAGAACAGTTGGGGCAGCCCAGCCGTGACTTGTGAATTCATGCATGGACAAGGCAGGAGAGTCATGCCAATGCAGAATTACTCAGATTTCTTGCAAAAAAAACCCCAAAACCCAAACAAAGAAGCACCTCATAACCATTCCATGCCAGGGATATCCCATCCCTGGGAGTGTCCTAGGCCAGGTTGGACATGGCTTTGAGAAACCTGGTCTAGTGGGAGGTGTCCGTGCCCATGGCAGGGGGTGGAACGAGATGAGCTTAAACGTCCCTTCCAGCCCAAACATTCTGTGGTTCCTCAGCATGAATCATTCAGCCCCTGGCACATTGTAAGGGTGTTTTTCAGGTGATATGGCTGTTAGTTCAGGTCCTGGGACCTGGCTGGGGTGTGTGCAGTGACCTGGGTTTGCTGTAGCTGCCCGTGCATGTCTCCAGTCTGCAGAGCCAGAAGGGCGCGGGAGTGTACCCAGGGGAAATCTGCTTCTCTGTGCCCAGGGCATGGTGCGTGCTCATGAACCAGCTGCTCAGCGCAGGTCCTGTGTGATCTGCTAAAACACCGGGTGATTAATCAGAGATCACATTGTACATTTGTGTTTGATGTTAAACCCCAGAGTGGTGGCCTACAGACAGGACATCTGGAGTGCAAGGAGTCCCTTTGGACACAGACACAGATTTAACTGGGTGTTGGCCAACTCCACAGTAGAATTATGGAAAATCAAAGACAGGGGTACAAATGTGAGAAAGGCCTATGGAATAATATGTCTCACCATGAGTGATATGGCGAAGCTGGTGAAACAGAAGGTTTTAGCCTGAGCCAGTGTATATTTTTAAGCACACTTTCAGAAACTACTTGCTATAACTTACACTTCTGTATATGTATATATGCACTCACACATATACATATAAATTGACATAGTACAAACCTAGAACCATTTCATTAAGGACTATAGACTGGCTCTAGATTGATAACGGTCCTTTTAGTCAGGCTGAAATGATGATATTGGCATAAATTTGGGCTCAGGCCTTTTAATTTTTTAAGTGTCATCATCTTGATCTCTTGGGCTGGTGATCTTCTCACCTGACTGAGGTTCCAAGGCAGTGTCAGAGTTTAAACAAGATCTGACCGAGTCTCCTGACCTGTCACCTTGAGGCAGATTCGTAGGCTTACTTCATCAGCCACTCATGCAATCTCTTCAGGCCTTCACTTCAAAATGCAGATCCCAATTCTAACTTACTCTTCAGTGTCAATTTGAAATGCAACTTTATCTTGAGTAGAGTTTATTTTTATCGTGTCACCTCTCCTGCGCTGCCCAGACCAGTATCTCCTGAGCTGTAAAAAGCCGTTTGCTGTTTGCATGTTAATGCAGCAGAGCCAACACGGCTGGGTGCTCTTCCTCCTAAAGCTTCCTCACCAGGCTTGTTTGCTTGTTTGCTGGGTTAAGGGCAGCAGGGTTAACTCAGCACCTCTTTGTCCCAGCTGACAGGAGTCACCCCACTGTTCTTGCAAACATCCAAGCAACTCACCTTGACCCAGACTCAGTTCCCAAAGCTGGAGCTGGGAGCAAAACCAACTATCTTTCCACTTCCAAGTCAATCAGGGCACAGGAATCATTAAAAGCTAATCTGTGCCAGGATCCATAATGAAATTCTGAAGCCATTTGTTTTCCAGATGAATAACAAGTTAAAGCAGAAGGTGATTTTCCTGTTAATGCTTCATCCTTTCCCGAAGGGCTGTCTCAGGAGCCAGGGGATCTTTACTGGGTGGGAAGGAGGGCATCAGCCTTGGGGAGAGGAGAGTTTAAAAAGCAACCAAGCCAGCAAGGGTTGATGATCAGCTGGGTTAAACTTTCATGCCTCCACTAGGCCTGGGAGCAGGAGCTCTGCCACGGGCAGAGCCGGCCCCAGCAGGGCAGGGGCGGCTGTTTGCTCCAGGTGGGGCAGGGGAATTCCACCCCTTCTGTCACTGCTGCCCCAGCGCCTGGACACGGGCCAGCTCTTCATAAACTGGCGAGGCAAAACAATGCAGGCGTTTCCTCATTTAGGCTTGAAGGAAGAGATTGTGAATTTAACCAAAAGAGCTGTTTTGGCAGCCTGGGGAGCCTCTTTTCTGCCCCCAAAAGCAGCTGGAGCAGCCAGAGGCTGGGATTCAGCAGCCCAGTGCTCAGCCGCAGGGGCTGCACGCAATCCATACGATTTCTGTCTCCTGAGCAAGGCACTGCAGACTGCACCAGTTCACCACAGGGTCAGCAGTGTTTAGTCAGGCAAGGATTTTAGGACGCAAACACACCAGCAGCCAGTGGGCTGGCACCAGGGCTGGCACTTGCCCTAACTGAGCAGGTTTGCTGTTTTCTTCCTTGACAATGCTGCTACAACACCAAGCTGCTGCGGGCTGGGGAGCATGGAGAGCCCTCCGGAAATATTACACTCCTCACAGCTGAGGAGACTCAGCTATTCAGTCAGGAAAAAATCAGATGCCTGACATACTGTTGTTTTAGGACCTTAACTACAGTCTGCTGAATCCAACAGAGAGACTGACATTGTCCTGAGGAGCTCTGGGCCCACAGCTGACGGAGAGGGAGCCCCAAGAGCCCAGCAGCAGGAGCTGCTGCCCCAGCCAGAAGGGTCTGTGAGCATCTCTCGGCATCTCTCAAGCTGTGTCAGTGAGGTTTGAATAGGGATACAACTAACTCAGATTAGAAAACTTTTGCCCACATTATTTGTAGCTGCTTCATCTAATGTGCTGGTGAAGGAACCTCTGACACCAGAGCAGGGAGAGCAGGGACTGGAACTGACAAAATAAAATGGGATTTTACTGTACTTTTCTGAATAGGCAAACTGCAACACAGGTAGGTAAGGTCAAAACTTTTAGAGCCGGTGCTTTCCACAGTATCAATAAAATACTTAGCCAAGGAGAGAAAAACACTGCCGTTTATCTGCTCCACCCCTCCACTCAGCTTGTTTCCCTTTCCCTGAAATGTTTGAAAATAAATGAGCCAGTGTGGTTTCAGTAGAGTGCTTCGAATATTAAACAATCTGCTGCTCATAGCTCATAAGGAAGGAGGCTGGCCAAAAAGCCCTGCCTGTTTACTGACTCAGCCGTGCCCTCCCGGAGCCGGGACCTCGCAGCACTGAACAGAAATCTTGGGAAATGTTGGGATCTTGTGCAAATCAGGACGGATCTGCCCTTCAGCAAAACCTTCTTGGAGGTATCCAGATCTCACCAGCCAAAACAAAACCCCTTACAACTGAGGAAAAGAGTACTTTAATGTGCTTTGAAGTATCCCATGAATCTGAAGCTTTGTTTGCCCCGGGTGTAGAAAGTTTCATTTCTGTTTTCTCTCTGGTCTCCCTTGAGCAGTAATCATGAAATGAAACAAGTCCAGCTGGGCAAGGTTGCCTGGTTTGTACACTCTTTTACAGCCTTTATCAGGACTAACCAGAAATGATAAAATGTTGCAAACAGCACACAGCCAGAGGTATCTCGCTCCTGGCACTATCATTCTTAAAAAACACTCTTCTTCCACTAAATGCCTGTAATTTCAGCTTTTTGTTTTAGTTGGGATTTAATGTCTCAGGTATTTAGCATGTTAGCATGCAGCACAGCATTCAGGGCTGGAAATGCAGGCCCTAGGTAAGGAAAAAGTCACCTTTTCCCAGCCTGGTCTGTTTTAACTCTGCAGAGGTGCCAGCCTGTCTGTGTTCCATCACCACACTGGAGACGCAGACATGTCACCACTCAGTTGGACTTGTCCAGATTTGTCTTTCACCCTTTTATTTCTCCTGCCCTTGTTTCTTTAGACATTTGTTTTCTTTGGAATTACTTTCTTGGTGGCAGCCAGAGGTAGAGAGGAGGTTTAAACTGAGGGCGACAGGGATTTCTGTGAAGTCTTTGCAATAAAGTCTTCTTGCAATGGTGTGTTTCTACTAGAGGTTAAGAGGTGTATTTTTAAGTGTTTTGTGAGCTATTTATATGACTAATAATATATTCTCACCATAAAGAAGGCCATAAAGCTCAGTGGATTGAGAGGCACTAGCATTAGGCATTCCTGGATTCTCAGTTTCACTGATAAGGCAAATAACCTGGGTTTGCACTGTTAATATCATTTCACATTTTCTTATCAGGAACTTTTTTTCCCCAAAATATTTTCACAGGGAAAGAACTACAGAAATTTCAGTGCTGTGCTGTGCTCAGCAGCAGTGCTTTCCAACCTGCTGTAGCTACTTTCTGTGTAAGAATTTTGCTTTTCTTTGATCATGTATTTTAATCAGAGAGTGAAGAGCGAGGGACATTTGCACTCTCAGTACCCAAGTTTGCTGCTTGCGGAATATCACCAGCGTGGCTCTCAAGCCCGTGCTCCCTGCTGAGGTGTGTAGGGAGGAAGGATCTGCCCAGATCCCATCTGAGCTGCCTCTCTCTGCTTTTCAGCACAGACCAACTTTGTTTATGTAAAAATTCGTGTTTACATAACAATTGGAGTTTACACACAAATATTTTCCATGGTGCAGCAAGCCAAACACGTTACCTAACAACACTGTCCAGCTATCTGCAAACATTTTGAAGCCTGAATAATATTTGCTCAATTCAAGTTCAAGTTTAGACCATACTCACCAAGAAAAGTCGGGTGAGGCTTTCCAGCATGGTAACATCTTCCTTTTCTTCCCTTATACAACCAGGAATGCTCATTCCAATTAATGTAGTCTTCCAAGAAAAATAAAATCTGTATATGAAATCCAATAGCACGGGTAGATCTGCAGGGGTTAACAATATGAAGGAGAACATTGTCAAGCATGTAATGATATTTTTTTGTATGTCTGCTACAGCTAATGCTTTTAATTGTATTTTCCAGTTTAATTCCAGTAGCCAAAGGCTCGATGCACAAGGCAAATAAACGACAGGATAATTGGCGTGCCCAAGTGCTTCTTCTCCACATAAATAAGGCAGACAGCAAATATGAGTTGAGCAAGCAGATCGCTGTGTTGCAGTTTAATTCACTCAAGATCTCATCAAAATTAATTTTACACTGCAGGATGGAAAAACAGGCCTGGGAAATGCATTGAAAATGTCAGGAGGGATGGGAGCCACGGAATCCCCCTCCCACATTAGCATTTCACACAAGTGTGAGAAAGCTTTGTCAGCAGAGTGATTGGGGAGGAATAGGATCAGACAGAGCATCTTGCTGGGTGCACCTCTCCATTCCCTGCATGCCTGAGGGGCTTTACTGAAAGATTATTCTGTGATTACAGGTGCAATTGGTAAAAGGCTTTTGAAACAGAAGGACATTCCTACAAACCTGACAGCAGCAACAGATTTAATTATCCATGCCCAGCTGGGTTTTTTTAAGACATCAGCCCTGCAAGTACAGTGGAGGTGAACTATCACAGTACTCCCATCGGTGCTGCTCAGCTGTTTCTTTGTACCCAAGGAGCTGCAAAGAAATGATTTTGACTGTAAGCCCTTGAGGGCTAAGATTATCTTTATGGGCTTAGACAAATACACAAACACATTACCAGAGCTTTGTTTTTAAGTCCATCAGAGCTGAAAGGTGAAATAAGTATAAAGACAAGTACTTTTCCTTGACTTTTAAGTCAAGGTAGGTTTTCTCCTGTTTGATCTACAAATCCAGCCAGAGAAAATAACTTCTAAACTGCAAATATTTGTTAAAACTCAAGGAACTCTTGGCAACTCTTCACCTCTTTTTTTTAAGCATTTTTTACTTACTATAAAGGAAAGTATAGTTATACTATATTTGTATAGTATATAGTGTATTTGGCTTCTTTACAGATTATTTGGCCATCTAACCTAACAAAACACTGCAGTGATGCTGTTGATCACATCCAGTTTTGGAAAGCCACGCTGTGTTGAGAAGAGTATTTCCAGGCTGTGAGCCATAAAGCGAGCCTGTTCCTGCTGCAGTTCACGTGGCTTTTGCTGTGAATTGGAACGAGGGCAGGCCCACATCCAATGCAAGGTCCCAAAGACACTCACGCGTATTTCAAACCCAAAAACCATCAGCTGTGAAAACAAAACATTTGGGGAAACTCCAGTCAGGGAGCAAACGGCCAAAAGAAATTATTCTCTGTTTACGTGGAGCTGTTTTCACTTCTTGTGTTGCCCTGTGGGCTGGCCCAGGGCAGGGACAGGTGAATGCTGCTTCCTGGGAGGCAGTGGGAGCAAGCAGCCGAGTGACAGAACAGTCCCTTCCCAGCATCCACGAGCCATTGCCTTGGCTTTGCCGCAGTGTAAGGCTGCACCCCGACACTGCCGTGCTTGTTCCAATAGACCCCTCACTGCGTTGCTGAAGGCCAGCTCCGGAAGGGCACAGCATTTCTCCCCAATAATCCCATGAGCTGGGTGAGTCTCCAGCACAATTCGTGCCTCTGTGATTCCTGCAGGGATCACTCCTGTCCCTGATGCCTCACTGCAGAGCTCTGTGGCGTCTTCACTCACCTGCCCGTTTACAATCTGCAGTTCAGATCAGTGCCACGGCGAGCACTTAATTACAGTCAAAAAGGAGGTGTTAGAAGGGATGGAAGGCAGATGTTCTGTGTTTATCCAGTACCAGTGATTTCATAACAAGAAAGTCACGGCAAGTCGGGACTAGATTATCTCAGCTGCCAGCAGCACAGCCCGAGCTGTGCTCCCTCCACTCTGCACACTCACAGCACGGAACTGAGTCCAGCAATGTTAAACTGCCATGGCTAGGAAGAAAAGCTTCAGAAACATATATATATATATTTTGTCTTTTGAAAACTGGATTTCAAAAGTAGATACCACATACCTTAAGAACACTCCTTGGGGCACAAAGGTTTGGTCTGTGGGAGCATTCAGCTCTGTGATGTGACCACTGGCTGACCTTTTTGCTGGTGCTGCCTGTGTCAGGATAAAGCACAAATCCTCCTGCAGCTACACAGATCTGTCAGCACTGATACTGCTGGATGAATGAATAGTGTCTTAATCTGAACACAACCTAAAGCCTTTATATTTACTTCAGCTAAAGCTTCCTGCACCTGAACATTTCTGCTCAGAAGATAAATGGCTTGTCTAGGATCACCCAACTCTTACACCCTGCTCACCTTCTCTTACCCTTACAAGACTCTTTGCACTCTGCTGTAACAGCTGAGACTCCAGCAAAATGCAGAATATAGGTGAGAAGCTTTGGAAGCCAGGTTGGGTATTATGCCTTCTACTGACCTAAAGCTGAGAAAAAGAAAGAGGTGAATACAAGATGTTTTACAAGAACTGCAAATCCTCCAGGTCAGTGTAAATACACATTAAACATACATCAAACCTCTGCTCCAGGCTGTCAGAAACAGCAAAGAAACCTGACAAGAATTTTGGAGAGCTACATGCTTACCTAACAGTGAACAGTATTTGCTTGAAAAATGAACATTCTCCATGTTAACAAAGTGTAATAGCAGGTGTCCTACAGGCAAAAGAGATATTTGGCTCGACTACAGCAGTACTCCATCTGGGGATGAATGTCATCCAGAGTATTTAAAGCACAGTAAATCAAAGTTTTGCTAAGTGCACCAAACCAGGATTACCGTACACTGGGAGGAATGACATCTGTAATATATACATATATTTGAATGTCTGTGTGCTGCTTTAGGTAGGAGTGTGCATTCATTCATAGAATAGACCTCTACATCCGTGCAGATATGGAGACTTCAGGGCTGGAGCAGCACCATGTTCAAGGATTATCTGATTAGTAGGGTTTTTGAGCAGTCTGTTTCTCATGACATTCCTTCCCTGTGAAAAGAAAGCAGAGGTTTGTCAATGCATAGATAATTCAGCCTTGAAAGTCAATTCCCACAAAGTGCTCTTCAGGCATGAATTCTTCATAATCTGCTTGGAAGGGGATTGGGTTCTGGGATTTCTTCCACCTGATGGTCTCCTTGAAGACAGGGACACACTGTGGAAGAAAAGCTGAATAATCTGGCTAAAGTCAGAGGAGAAATCTGACAAAGAGCCCAGTACAGCTCTCAGGAGCTCTGAGCTGGCAGGTGTCCTCTTGGTTCACATCTCCATCAGTCTGATGCAGTTTACTGTCCACAGAAACACCTCCTCAGAAACAGGTGAATAATTAAGCATAGATTCACAAAAGTTTCCTTCTTAAAGAAAACAACAGTAAGTTTCTAGCCCTAAAAACTACAGTAAGAAGTGCAGAGCTCAGAAAAACCCAAAAGAAGGGAAAGGAACACCAGATGTTTTCTCTTCAGACCTGTGGGGACCTGTCAGCCTGTTGCCCTGAGGAGGGTGCAGCCATCCAGCCTTCAGCCAGATTTAGACAAGAAATCATGAGGCCAGAGGGAATTTTTTTCTCTCTCCATGCACTCCATCATGAGCAGTGACAAGAGCTGTGGGCATGTGGAGGCTGTTACAACAGGACTGGCTCTAAGGAGGGGAATGAAGAGAACCAACAACTCACAATCTTATTTCTAGCGGGATGCAGGCGAGCACCAGCAGCTGAAGGGCCACACTGAAAACACATTCCCCACTTGTTGCCTGCTTGCAGGTCATGCCTAAACATAGAGCATCACTGAATGCTTTGTTCACATGCAAATCGGGAGTTAAAACCACTGTGCGACCTCAAGGATCAGACACAGCCTAAGTCAGACCCACAGCAAGCCAGGATTACAAACAAGGAATGCAATTTACCCCTCAGGCCCCTCTTTTGATTTGCAAAAGTGCAAATGAAGCAGAAGTTATTGATTTTTTCCTACAAATCTTGCCTCTGGAACATTTTTTAAATTTGGGGAATTTCCTGTATTGCATTTTAAGAACCATACACTGGAGACTCTGGCAGTCAGCTGGCTGGCAAAATTGCCTTCTCTCTGATTGAAGGAGAGACTTGCAAGAGAAGGAAAGAGGTTATTAAACCTATTTTGATGTGCAACAGGTTCTTTTCTGAGTAAGGCAGTGATGCCTCTGTGAATTATTGCCTCTAGCCTTCAAAAAGATTCACTGTTGGAGAAAACCGATTCACTTTTAACACAAAGAAAGCTAAAATCCAAAGTGACTTGCTGAGCGGTTGCACCCAACTTCTCCCAGCTCTTTTTCCTTGTGGCAGACCCAGCGTTAAAATTCCCAAAGGCAACAGAATCAACCTGATTCCTGCAACTCTGGTGTTGCTATTGTTCTTTCTGCTACGTTGTTTTTGATGCTGGGAATCAGAGACCAGCCTCAGGGACATGTTTAGCAGAGATGAAGCATCGCTGACCTATATTCTGACTTGAATCTGGGCTGGCATCAGCACTGGTCCTATTTGGATGGGGCCTGTTCTGACACAGCACTCAGTGGAGCAGGAAAGCTGGCACTGGTTTGGTGGAGAGAAGGGGATTTTCTGTGTGCTTAGGCAGATGGAGCATCAAAACCCACGTCAGGAGCATCAGTTCTGTAACACTGGGACTTGACTCAGCTCTTTCAAAACAAAAAAGTGCCTCCTCAGCAGGCAGGAAGCGGTGCTTGGGAAGGGAGTTTGTACAAACCCTGTGCTCACATCTGCTTTGCTTCATACCAAAAATCTCCTCCTGCCAGCTTCCATCCCCTGCTGCCGTAGCCCTCTCCCAGAGCCAGACCCCAGCCCTCACCCTGGTTAACTCAGACACGCTGAATCCTTTGTGCGAAGCTTCAAAGGGCTTTAGTGCTTTGTCCTGCTAATGATTTGCAAATATTTTATCACAGCAATCTCTGCTATCCCCATCCAGCTGTTGTGCTCCCTGGAGAATAAATGCCTGTGTAGCTGTGCACGGCAAGCACAGGGAAACAAACAGATTACTCTGATAAATATTCAGGACGTGTCTGATTGGGCATACCTGCACACAACCGTTTTCGGGACTGCGTGTAATTCTTTCTGAAAGAATTCGATTCACTCTGAGCGTGGCCATAGGAGGCAAATCTGAGCCTGCAGGAGGCATTGGCAGCCTGGGGAGAGCTGCTGTGCATCTTCAGTTACAGCTTCAAGTGACCCTGAGACAGTTTCTGAGCAAGGAAAGAGGAAATGAGCATAATTAATGGGCTATGTACGGGATATTTATAAAATGTCTCTAACTTCCTCCCTATTAATATCTTGCAAGGACAAGGAAATTGCTGTTTCATAACCAGCTGCAAAAAAAGGGCTCTCTGAAGAAGCATCCCTTCCTTGTGGACAGTTTATCAGTTTTAAGTGATACAAACTGAACAGCACCTCTTCCATGTGACAGAGGGCCAGCGGTGGTAAATGTTTCTTAAGAAGACACATTGAAGAAAAGAAAATAAAGTTACATACAGAGCTGAGCGCTCTTTGGGTATTCACTCCAACTCTTGGGCAATCCTAATAACCCTTCTGCCTAGATTTGTGACAGCACCTCACTGTCTTCTGCTCTCCTGTAATTTAAATAAAATCTGCATATCTATCAGCAATCAGCAGAACAGAAGCACTGGCAAACATGATGAGCTCTACAGTAGCCTCACTGCTCAAATTAAAATTGGAATTTCACTCCATTCTCCTGTTTCAGTCGATAACAGTGAGCTCAAAGGTCTCATGTTTTCTACTTTCTCTGTTTAAAATGCACATCCACCTCATGACATTCACAGCCAAGCCAGAGGTGCTTCCCCAGCTCCACTTTCAGCCTCTGTAAAAGGTGTTATATGGGAGAAGGGTCTGTGTTTCCCTACACAAGGCACATGTCCTTCACACAGCTGGGCGCTGACAGGGAGCAACATCAGCGCATTTTTTACACCTGGGTGGGAAGCTGTGGTGGAAGGAGGTGTGTGAGGGACTGGCCCACCTGTGTGAGGGACTGGCCCATTGCCCCAGCCTGCTCACTAAAGGGCAGCTCAGGCCACAGCCTTAGATGGAATTCCTCACCCTGCCCTGCACCTCCTCGCCTCTTAAGTAGGTCAGCAAAACCCTCCGTGTCACCACGCCACAAACCTCTCTGGGGAACTGAATTTTTGTTTCAAACACAGTGAAAAGAAGTAGCAGCTGTGAACGGATATTGCCACTGGGATGGCCAAACCACCTGCTCAGGGAAGCTGCTGGTGATGTCTCTCGAGCTCTGTCTGACCAAGGCCTCACCTGGCCCCAGGTGAGACCTCCCGGAGGCACAGACTGTCCTGGAAAGCACCTCCAGATCTGGCTGGTTGCAGAAACAGAAAGCAGGTTCAGCTGAGGCTCTGCTGGCAACTCCCTTCAGAGAACCTTCAAGCTAAACATGAAACTGCTGGTAACAAAGAAAAGGAAAACAAAACCAGTGATAATCTCACTGGAGGAAATAAGCATTGTGCTTCTCATAAAGAGTGGGTTTTTTCCCAAAATGAGTGTTACGCAACAGGTAAGATTTTCCCTACTAATCTCTTTGACAGGAGAGTTTCAGCAGCCTGAAAGTACTAATTAAAAATTTATGGCAGGGGTTATGAGAAAGCCATTCATAGAGTCTTTTCCTTTAAACTATCAACTGAAAAGAAGGCAGTGCCTGAAGATGAGCCAGATCCAACCTCTGCACTGACAAAAACACTCCGGAGCGGCTAAGGCTGATGCTGGATGGGCAGCTGAGCCCTCCTCATGGCCAGGGAAGAGTCATCCTCACCCTGGCACTGGCTCCCACCTCTCCTTGCACTGCCCTTGGCTTGTGGGCTCTTCACTGGGCCAGTCCCTGTTGCTAGCCCAGCAGAGAACTTTCTGGTGTTTTGTGGGAATAATGAGCTGTACTGGCTCTGATGAGCACCAGAGCTGATCCAAGGTAAGCAGCAAGACCATGGAGTCAGGAACAAGAAGGGAAGAAGGCAGAAGTGGAGCTTTTTTCCTTTGAGAAGGGGGGAGCCCATCCAGCACCTCACTGCATCTCCTAATCATCACTCCCCATTTGTGCTTTGTGTGGATAGATGGGTATCAGAGCCTATCCAATTATCACATCCTGCTCCTGCCGCTGACACCAACGGCACCAACAGTGGGGGAACTTACTTTTGTGAAGCCATATCATCGTCTCCTGGTGTTTTCCTTTCACGAAACTGCATCTGCAACGTTAAGGTCCATTTTTTAAAAATTAAGCCCTTGAGTCACACACCAGAACAGTCTCTGTGCTGGGAGTGGCTCTCTGCTGCCAGGGTGAGTGATATTTCTTCTCTAGGTGATTAAGGACCTAGTTGTCCCAAATACGTTACTGGACAGGAGCCTTAGAGAAGACAAGGAGATCGAGTTCACCTGCCTCCAAAGTCATAGAAAGGGACATATTATTTTAAGCCAAGGCAAGTCCCTTGGTAATCGTTTTAATTAAGTCAGTCATGGAGGTAGTTTTACAATCTAACTGTGCTGAAGAACTATTTTAGTGGCTGATTGCAGTCATCAATTATTTTTCAAGTGCCCTTTGGTGATAATTCTTCCTAGTTATACAGAAATTCCTTTTGCATTTATTATTTTAATGTAAACATTCTGTTGCAACATTTCCAATTTGTTCTTATTCCAAACCCCACAAATCCTTAACCAGCTTAACCAGCATAAACCCCAAACCTAAAATTATCCAGGAGACTAAAGAAGTGCAAAAGCTTACCCAGTCAGGTAATATTGGCATGCAACACAGACGTCAAGCTGTGCTCCTCCATATCTATTTATGTCCATGTAGCTTTAACAAGGACCCAAACATCCTCCCAAGCCTTCTCCATGGCAATCTCATGGACGGATTCTGACAAAACAAGTTTCCAACACTCATAATTTAAAAAGTTTTGAAATGGTTTTACTCTTGCAAAATATTTTACAGGCAAGTCTGGATTCCTTTAATATCTGGGGTTACGTTTGAACCCCCACGACATACTTTTGCTCTGTTTCCAGCCTTTCCTCCTTCACTGTAAAATCTGAATTTTTTTTTTCTTTTCCTTATTACATCTACAAATCTTTATAAACTCTGGGATCTGAGCCTTTAAAAAGGTCACCTATACCAAGATTATGTCATCGTATGGATGTTTTCCTTGGCAGAAAAACTGCCCAACGACCCTAAAAGTCCACCTGGAATTACCATCTGAAATGACAGGGATTCCTGAATCCTGTGCACTCTTTCTGAGGAGACACCTGGAACAATGGAGGATGAGACTCTGATAAGGCTCAAAGCACCTCTGTGCAATCTCATTCCTTCCAAGGGTTGACATCTTACGTTTTGTTTTCAGATGGCCTTTACTTGCATTGCCTGAATCACCTTTCTGGTTAATAGATTACTTAAAAACTCTGTGACCAGAGCAGTAGTTAATCTGCTGATATTGTTGTGGTGTTCAGACAAATAAGAGTAATGACTGAACAAAGTTGAAAACACAAGTTGGGAATGTTTTGCTTGCTAAGATATGAAAAAGTCTCCAGGGTTTGTTTGGTGGAGTACTCCTGTATTAAGTTACATCTCAGGGCTAGCTAAAAATTAATGGAAAAAGACAAGTGCTGTGGCTTACCCAGAACAAGCAAATTGATTGCTGTGTAGCAATCACTAGCTCTAAACCAGTGAGGTTGTTTGAAAAAATGTTATGTTCTCCACTTTAAGATTTTTTGCATTAGATATTTATTGTCAGGAGCCTTTTCCAACTTCCTTTCCAAGTAAATAAGGAAATCCTGTTTCGAAGAGCCCAGGGAAGTGTTTGTTATATGAGTTTCATTCCCAGACACTCAAGTTCTTGTTTTGCAAATCAGTGTTAGCTGAAGTTGAAAATTAGTGAGGAAAAGCAAAAAAACTTGGTCCAAGAGTAAATATACTGCAGCTCAATGAAGTACACTGCAGTTTGCTTTTAGTTAAATATTGTTATAGTTATAAATGTCTTTTTTCAGTTAAATATTACACAACTTTTGGAGTAGGAATGATGAAACTGAAATGCATATTGACCCAGGAGACTGCTTCGCTTTCTATTCTTCCTCAAGCTCTTTCTGTTTACTGAGTTTCAGTGCCATACAACCCCAAGAAAACATCTTGCATCTGGCAAAATTTGCCATCTGCTATCAGATCCAGATCAATTCAGACTCTGTTCTCGTGGCAAAGTGGCCACAGAGCTGCTTCAATGCTCTCTTTGGCAGTAGCTGTGGGGAATTTCTGCTCCCTGCCCTACAAGGACCCATTTTCAGGACAGAAGGCAAATGCCTTTGCAGTTAGGTGTCACTGCAAATACAAACTGGTCACCAAAGATGCAGATACATAACAGTCCAATATAATGTCTGCAATTGACATTTATGAAGTACCTTTATAACATAAAGCACGTGTATTGTTTATCACCACCGTGATGTGATTGGCATATCCACCAAGGCCAAGGTTCCCTTTCAGCTTTGCTCCAACTAACTGATAACCCAGCAATCTGCACAAGTAATTCAAGTTCTTCCTGTCTTGCAGGGGTTCCACTGACTCGTTTTTCCTGCTCACAAGCCTCTGGACAGTCTGGCTAACCCTGGCTCACCCGGCTAGTCCCTGATCCAGCCCCCCTGAATTCACAGCAGTCAATCTGAAAACAACCACGTTGGAGATGGTGCAGGTACCACCACAATGAAGGATTTCAAAGTGTTTCTTGAGTGAGAGTAACTGCACCCCACTCCCAGAAATTCCTCCCATGTCCCTCACTCAGGGCGAAATAGCTACAATATTCATGGCTGTATTCTCTTCTTGTTATTCCCTGGGTTTTATACTAATCATAGAGCGTGGAGGACTGAGCAGAGGAGTTTTTCTAGCTACTGGCATGAAGTCGTTCAATAGACATAAATGAAACAGCAGAAAAATAGTATGCAGACTGAAATATGCAGCACTTCATCAATCATCCAGGAGCCAGATACTTGCTACAGATCAGAGCAGTCCATGGTGTTTCCCAGGGTCCGTGTCACTTCTCAGGACAAAGCAGCCACCAGGCAGCCCCAAAGCCTCCACAGCAGCAGGACAGAGTAAATAAGCCCAGAAAGTGCACATACAGCAATGGGTATCACCTTCTGTGTCACGGCGATGCTCCTGCTGCAGACGAGTAGCTGCAGATACAACCAAACCTCTTCCCCTCTTCCCTCAGTATGTCCCCATGGGGGCTGTGCTGATAGAAATGCAAAACCCAACCCACACATCCTCAACACAGATTAAACATCGTAGATGAAACCAAACTATGACAGCAGGAAAACAGATTCTTCTGGACATAACCGAGAATTTAATTCACTCCGTGGTTTTTTCAATGCCAAGAGAAGACACAGCACATCCAATTAATCGTCCTGGTTTACCAGGAAGAGGGAAGAGGCTTCATGTAAGTACAAACCATGCCCACCTGCTTCTCCCCAGTTCCTCTGCACCCACAGCATTTTGCTGCCAGCTGGGAGAGCATATCCGAGCAAAACCCTGGCCACGATGCTGACAGCACGGAGGACTGTGAATGCCAGGTTCCCCCAGCAAGGAAACAGGAATCTCCTTCACTTCTCTACCTACAGCCTTGTTACTGATTTTGATCTGTCCCAGGGGGAATCTGTAGCCCAGATGAAGATAGGCAGGTGTGTGACAGATGCTTTGCTGAGAAGCCTCAAAAAAAAGTAATTTCCCTGCCTACACAACTGGCACCCTAAAGAGAAATACTTGTCTTCCATTTTCAGTGGAGCTTAGAAGCACTCAGCTATGGTAAAGAAAATCAAATTTCATGCTTCAAGGCTTAAGCTGATTGCATAGCAAGGCTTTGCTGTGTGCTAGGGACAATTCTTCCTCTTTCTGAAATGTTGTGGAGGCAGATGGACGTGTTATGGATCTCCTCCCAGCTCCCTCCAGAGCTGAGACTGCAATGAACCTATTTCAACATTATCATTTTGTTAATGTAACATAGAAAAAGACTTAAGAGCATCTATAAACATTCCCTGTGCTCCCCTAGCCAGGGAGCCTCAGCAGCATCTAGCGCGTCACACAAGTTGGTTGGGTAATAATGGAACAGCCACATGGCCAGGTCCAGCCTTGGAATCTGCAGTTGAAAGGAGTTGCTGCTACTTCAGGGATCTCCAGGGAATACAGGAAAGCAGAGCCATGTATCCCTTACAATGGATGCATGCATTATTGTAATGATAAAGTCGTTGCAATTATTCCAAAATGACATATTTAGAAACTTTTCTTTAACCAAAATCCTTCACTCTAAGACAAACAAATGTTGAAATGTGAAGACTTTTCTGTCAAACAGAAACTCCGAGTTGTGGCACTACAAGTAATAATTAAAACAATGAAACAGAAACGATTTGTGTTAAAAAACCCCCACTGTGAGAAGGAATCTTGGATCAGGGCACCCTAGAGAAACCAACTGTACTCATTCAGTGAGTAAACAGGGGTGCTTTCCTGGGATGTGCCCTGTGACAATCTCTGGTGCTTGGAAGCTAAGGAAGTACTAGTGTTAGGACAAAGGGGATGGCTTCAAAGGGGAAAGAGGACAGATTTAGATGGGATGTCAGGAAGAAATTCTTCCCTGTGAGGGTGGAGAGGCCCTGACACAGGCTGCCCAGAAAAGCTGTGGATGCTCCATCTCTGACAGTGTCCAAGGCCAGGCTGCACAGGGCTTGGAGCAACCTGAGGTAGTGGAAGGTGTCCCTGCCCATGGCAGGGCGTGGAACTGGATGAGCTTTACAGTCCCTTCCACGCCAAACCATTCAGTGATTTTATGACACTAAATCTCTCAAAGAGAGATTTCATAATGAGCACTCATAAAGGACAATATTCTTTTGGAAATGCCCCTATATAACTGACAAAATTTAAGAACAAGCTTAAAATATATTCAGTACATTAACAGGCAAAAGGTAAAGTATTTTCTTAGCTAAAATGGAGAGATCCAAAGTTAGATCTGGTGTACTGTTGCTACAGCACTTTTGGACAGGAGTGTGGCATGTCCATGCACAGATTTCCCTGCTCTATTTATCAAATCCACTGCTTGGGGCATTGAAAGAGAGATGTCAGGTCTGAATAATTTAATGAATAGGTGTGTTTTGAGCCAGCCAAGCCATTGCTGCTGTTTGTGTAACACCACAGGCCAAAAGGATACTGCACTGATAAATAGACCCTGATCCCCTGACGGTACAAATCACAATGAACTCTTGGATTTGAGACGGTTTACAACTGACAGTAAAACATGAGGTCGGAATCTGGCACAGGGACCACGAAGGAATGAACAAACCACAGGAGCCAGATATGATCTGTCCAGCACATGTGCAGGGCTGAGGGCCACACCGCAAGGTTAACTCTGTGCTGGCTGCAGGCTCCTTGTGCCTGCTTGACTGGGGGGCTTGGCAGGGTGAGGCCGTTCGTGACCCGTGCCCTGAGGCTGAGTGTGGCAGTGCCCCAGAGATGAACTGGGAGGCTGCAGAGGTGGGCAGGGACTTCCCCTTCCCTTCAGGAAGGAGACAGCAATCTCCCACTGTGCTCTCAAGCGCCAAACAATCAGCGGCTTCATGCAGGAACTGATAGCTGGAGTACCAAAGCCCAAAGCAAGAGCTGCATTCAGGTATCTGCCGGGGTGGGGGAGGAGGAACAGCTTCATTCCCTCTCTGCAGCTACAGCACTCTAATTACATGCTGTGATGAAAAACGCGACCCTCTTTGCTGCCCAGCAGAGAAATCAAAGAACTGCTTGGTACCAGAAAGTCCGCTCTGCTTTGCCTGCAGTGCCGGGGCTGGCAGGGAATGACAGCAGCGGTGACAGCCACCCGCACGGCTGGGAGCAGTGCGTGTACAAACAGAGCCTCTCTCCTCCTCTGAAAACATCTTCATCACCCCCATCGCTGCCATCACTGAGGAATGGGAACTGAAGGATTTTTTCAAGTCGCTCTTCCTTCATTTGTGCACATTTTCAGAGCCTTTACAGATTGCTACCAGTCACCTGCTGGGGGACAATTGTGGCAGGTCCCTGGCGCGGTGTTTCCTTGACATGCCAAGTGACACATCCTAAGTCCACGGGACAGATTAAGGTTTATCTCGAATTAAATGGCTCACTGAGTAAGCTTTAATAGGATGAAGGAGCCAGGAAGAATCAGAGGTTTTGCTGGGGAGCTGCCCTGGTCTAGCACTACACAAACACACGACTTGGTTCTGTTTAAAAGAATGCTAACACCATTCCTAGCCACTGGTGTCACTGCCCCAGGTTTACTGAGGCAAAATTTCACCAAAACACTCATTTTCAATTCTTGGAACCTTTAAAACAAATTATTTTCTGTATAAATTTACACTCATTAGAGACAAAAATTGATTGCAGGAAAGTGAGCATTGAAAGTAGCAAAGATTTTCAAGTGCATTCAATGCTGGAAATGGTTAGAGTTTCCTATGGAGTTTCCTTTGGAATATCCTATGTCAGTGTGGAAACTCATAAACAGTTTATCATTGTGTAATGAAATTTTCAGATCTTAAATCTTCAGAAAGATAGTGAACTCGTAATTTTTTGAGGAGATGGATTTGAGTGTGTTTTTCCCATTGCTCTTTTCAAATCACACTTGGTTAATTTTGCCTTGCAAGACTGGCACTAATTAAACAAGTATTAAATCAGAAACATAAGGAATACCCATGGAGAATTTAAAATTGTGGGTTAGGGGGACACTGGTAGAGGGCAACAAACTGAGTATGTGAGTCTTGAAATATCTTTCCTCACCTGGTATGTTAACCTGCAAAATAGTTCTGTTAAAAGTTGTAGGGTGAGGAGAAATCCGTGAAGAGGCTGGAAAAACACAGAATCCAAACCAACTCCTAATTGTGAACAAGAGTGCTCTGTAGTGCCCTGGCTCTCTTTCACTTTTGTTTCTATTCTTTTTGAAAGGAAACTCCCTCACATGAGATAGGACCTCCCTAAACAACTAGAATGAATAGCAACAAAAACTCCCTTCAGGAGGCAGGAGTCTTCATCCAAGTTAGCCTACCACCTTTTAACTGATTCTTCACACGACTCTCTCAGATGAAATTTCTTTCTTAGGAATTTATGAACCATGATAAACAAAGCAGAAGGAGCCCAAAATGTCACACTGACTTTCCTGAGAAGTCACAGGAGGGGACCATGAGCTCACTTGTGAGAAGATGTTAATCTTCTCCATCTGACATATGTGTTGGAATCACACAGATCTGAACTGTTTTGGCACACAGACTGAGCGTCTCAAAGAGCCAGACAAATAAACTGCCTGCTGCCACGTTGGACAGGGATTCGGGGATTATTTTGCTACATTATGATGGAAGAAAAAAACATTAATTATTCTCTAAATGGTTGAATAAAATGCAGTTACGCCTTCTAAAGATGACCTCAATAGTCAGGAGAGATTAAGAGATCTTGATTTTAATTTTTCCCTGTAATTATATTGAGAACTCTCACCTGCATCCTGGCATTCAGGTTGCAGATGTTGAGCAGGAGCCAAAGTTTCATCCCATCCTGTAGCCAACAGCATGAAAGTGACCTGACTCAAATGTCTGCACTTGGATTTGAAATCCCCGTTTTCCATGGCTGCATAGCCAGCAGAGATGCTGCCTCTACTGATTTAAAAGTATCAGCAGATAATTATGGATTTGCTTATAACCCAGTCTGTGTGTGGTGAAGGTGTCAAAACCCCAGGGAAAGTCAATGGACACACCCTAAAGCATTGACATGCCTTTGGAAAACTATCTGGGTGGAACAGTTTGGAGAAAAGCTTGCAAGAAGGCGCCTCAGAGGTTTGAAAACCAACCAACCAAACCCCAAAGTGCCTTCAGATAAAGCAAACTCAAAACATACCTGATGTCCATGTTCTGTGACAATAATCGTGTCATGACCGGGGAATAGAAGCACTGGTAGCACTGGGATGGAGGTCCTGGCACAGGTTATTGGCTTTCTGTGATGTACCAGCTCTACAGCAGAAGCTGCAGAGGATAGGACACAAATAGGACAGCTCAGGATGGACATGGACCTATTGGAGTGAATCCAGATGATGCTCAGAGGGCATCAGATGATGCTTCATAGGAGCACCTCTCCTGTGAAGAAAGGCCGAGAGAATTTGGTTCAGCTAGAGAAGACTCCAGGGAGACATCAATGCAGCCTTCCAGTACTTAAAGGGGGCTTATAAAAAATATAGGGACAGACTTTTCAGCAGGGCCTGTTTCGATAGAACAAGGGGTAATGGTTGTAAACTGAAGGAGAGTCGATTAAGATTAGGCATAAGAAAGAAGTTATTTACAATGAAAAGGTTTTTACACTTAGGGTGGTGAAAAACTGGCACAGGTTGCCCAGAGAAGCTGTGGCTGCCCCCGGATCCCTGGAAGTGTCCAAGGCCAGGCTGGACAGGGCTTCGAGCAACCTGGGATAGTGGAAGGTGTCCCTGCCCATGGCAAGGGCTCGGACGAGCTGAACTTTAAGGTCCCTTCCAACCCAAACCAAGCGGTGATTCTATGATTCTATAACACAGCCTGAATTCAGGAAACTCCGGGCCTCTCTGCGCACATAACCAGAGCCTTAATGACTTAAAAAAAGCCAGCTTCCACCCTTCTCTGGTGGCGACCTCTCAGAGAGTTTGGTCGGAGATGCTCCAGCAGCGCTGAGCAGTGACCGCACACCTCAGCAATGATCCCGCACTTCGGAGAGGCGGAGAAAGCGGCGGCACCCGGGAGGAAAGCCCGGGAAGGGAGGGAAACCAGGGCGGGAAAGCAGGGAGAGGAGGGAGGAGAGGAGAGGAGAGGGGAGGAGAGGGGAGGGTCC
>VZTD01002347.1:3889932-3903212 GCA_013397725.1 Rhagologus leucostigma
CCAGCCCCGCGCTGACCTGCGGGGCCGTGCTGGTGGCCGCCGTGCTCCTGCAGTCCGTGTGCGTGGCCGTCACCTTCCTGTACTTCACCAGCGAGCTCCGACAGGTCTGTGCGGGGGCTCGGCGGCGGGGGGGACCCCGCGCTCCCCGTTCGGACGGAGCGGCCCCGGGGGCCGCGGGCTCGGTGGGCGGGGGCGGTGCGAGCAGCACCCACGGGCCGGGCTGAGCCCCCCGCTCCCGCAGACAAAGAGCTCCGCTGCCCTTTGTCTGCAGCACGGCCGGGCCGTGGGTGTGCGCGGGGCGCGGAGTTCAAAGCCAGGGCAGCCACAAAGTGCCCGACTCGAAAAAACAAAGTTATGCGCTTTTGCAGGAAATGTGTTTCCCATTAGAGCGCGAATTCGCCGTCTCATCACTTTTGCGGTGCGGGAGCGCCGGGAGGGCTGGGTGGAACAGGCTCTGTCAGCTGGACAGTCCGGGCACCGCGGAGAAGGACTGAGGAAAGCTCAAGTGCCTTTTAGATGCGTCCTGTAGGACAATACATGGGTTTGAGACTGTGACTAATCCTAAAGGAACTGCACCAGACAGAAAACACCACTGAATTCCCCAGAAAAGCTTGTAAAATACCCACTGTATAGTCTAGAAGCTTTGGTCTCCTTGCAGCCACTCTTGAGGCCGCCAGCTGCTGCTTAACTCTTCCCTCTTCTTGCAAAAGATCGTTTACACTCCAAGAAAGTTGCATTTAGTTGATAGTCCCGTGTGTGTGGCCCTGCTTTTCATGGACCCCTTGGTACTCAGGGTTTCCATGAGTGTCTTTCCCCAAATTTACTGTCCTGCTGTAAGTTGTGCCTGTATGTTGCTCCTCCTAGCACAAAGGTAAACCTAACTGCAGGTAAGTGTTCTGTACATCTACAACTTCAGAAAATATTGCATAAGTGTAAATTACTATTGTATAGATGCACTCAGTAATGCATAATTAATTACGTTATTATTAATAATGTATATATGCATATTATGCTATATATGCATTTATTCCACATTAGATTTAGTAGGTGAAGTCTTCTGAGATGTCAGAGTTCTCTGTGAGGCAAAGGGTGTGCAGTGTTCTGCTATAGGAGCCAATGCTCATACTTTCAAAATGTATAAAACAGATCTTCCTGCTGAATTTATAGCTGTGGCTGTCAAATGGGGAGTCACAGAAACGTGCTGACTTTATGAAATCAAGGTTACATGATTGTTAATGAAGACAAACATATAAAAGCATCCTCATTTCTTCATGCACATGGTTCAGAGTCCCTTGCTAACAAACTTGCCAATCTAAGTAATTAGTAACCACACTTATCTTTTCCTTCCTTCTATTCAAATATGTACACCTGGGACACAACCACATCCCAGGGACGTGCCCAAAATACAGCTCACAGTTTCTGAAGAATAACAAGCCTGCATTTGGTGTGAAGGGATAAATCTGTCCAAACTGAAGTTGTGCTGGGCTACAAACAAAGGTTGCTGGCTCCAGAGAGGGTACCTTAACCACAAATTCCTGCATGTGCCATTTGGTGCACAATCAACAGGAAAAACCTCCTCTAGACACAGCCTGCTACCCCACATCCACAAGGTGCATGTGGAATAAATCTCTGTAGATACACTATGATTTTTGTCTGCACGTTTTTCTTCCCTTTGATGTTCACAATACCTGCATTTCTACACGTTCACCAAATTACTATGGCTGCACAGACTGCAGGTATCTCTATCTTTACAAAAAGCATGCTGGTAACTAGCAGGGTTTTTCCACTACAGCTGTAGTAACCTGATTAGGACTAGGAGTATGACATTTGTTTAACTGTTTTGCTTTAAGAGGAAGTACTGAGACAATAAAATTCTTATGCTTCAGGATACAGGGCTGCAAGGACAACATCCTCAGGCTTCCTTCTGTTTCAAAAACAGTCCAGTAACCACTCCTTACATAGGAGAGAGGCTTTACAAGATAGGATTCCTGCAGGAGTTGTGTCCTCAAAGGGTTCAATGCTGCAGATAAACCTCATTTGAGTAAATCTTACAAGAGGAATTCCAATCCTTCAGTACCATAATGTGCTGCTGGCAAGGTTGCATTACCTGAGGATTGCAAACTGCATACAAAATACGGTTCCAGTGCCAGGAGAGTAAATCTGTTTTGGGGAAAAGTGAGCAGGTAAGGTGGAGGCAGAGGACTGCTCCCAGATGGGAGGGCAAAGCTGGGAGCTGAGCTGTGAGAGGTTTGCAAGAGAATAAAGAGTAACCTCACAACTTGCCTATGTTTGGCTTTTTTTCTTAAACTCGTCAAACTACTTTGTTATAGAAGCTCATTGTTTAGTAAATCTGCCAGACCTGTAGTTTTACCTCAATGAGCACATAATATTAATCACTTTGAGTTCTTGAAACCCGATTTAAAAATACCACCGTAGTCCTTGGCAAAGACACAGAAACCCTCACAAACACTCATAGTGGGAGCCCCTTTTCCTTCTGTTGCCTCTGAAACACATCATTTCAAGTACTAGCTGAAGCTCAGTGGAATCTGCTGCTGCAAACTGAAGGTGGGACTTGAAGGAGGTGAAATCTCCCTCTGGAGCAGGAAATCTCTTCCTAGATGCCTTTGTTTTCTAACAGCCAGGAAAAGCATGGAGTTTGAATGAGGAAATCCATTTGTTGCTTTCAATACCCCAGTCTCAAGGACAGCTAAAAACTGGTACTTGGAGAAAAAAATGCATCTGTTTAGCAAACCAAACCAAGCTCTTTAACACAACAAAAAAGTGAAATTTAAATTCAGAATTCCATCAGAGTGCTTTGCATGTCTCTTTCCGTTGGCTCCAAGTTCCCGTAGTGCTTTGCTGGCTCCACAAGCCTGACCAGCCTGTAGCTGATGCAGCAGGAGCCCAGCTCAGTGCAAACAGGGGCTGGTCACAGGTTCTGTGCTCCCACATTAACCAACAGCGCCAGCTGGAGTCGCAGCCGCAGGGAGCCTGGACAGAGCTTTCCACCAGGAAAACTCTCCCAGTCGGATTCCCTTGGAGCCAAAAGGAGTTTTGCCAATCTCTTCAATCTTAGCAGAAAAAAAACCACAAGTGTTTGTGACTAGAGGATACAGATAGATATTTGATATCTTCATGTCAAAAACATCTAGCATTGTAATATTATTTGGACTCAAATGTCATTTCAGTTGTCGGGACTGTTAGGACAAATGCTGTTAGGAGAGACTCCAAACTGGATATGGGGAGGATATGGTATGGATATATAACAGCAAAGGTCTGGATTGTAAATGGAATTGGCTGAAAAGATAGCATAAAAAGTACTTCTAAGTTCTAGTATTTGACTTCAATAATTTATTTCAAAAATCCAAACAAACAAAAAACCCCAAACCCTTCTGTAAAAGAAATGTTTTTCATGTAGAACTAGACGAACTAAAGAATTTACAACATGAGGGATTTGGATATTGAATTTTCACAAAACCTATTAAATTGATACCAAATTTATATCCATGGAGACAATGCAAGCGTATTTTTGCGTGTGAGGTATGCCCTCATATTGAAATATGTCAGATCAGGATGAATTAAATCCTCATGATGTTCATATAGTCCTACTTGCACCATACTAGCAAATGCTTTAGAGAAAAGAAAGCGTTCCTTAGCACAGTAAATGTAGTGACATACCACAGCTGCAAACACATCATGGGTGAAAAATCCTGGCTTTCCCCTCTGCTGCAGCTCCAGGACTCGTACTCCAAGAGCGGCATCGCTTGTCTCACCGGGGAGGAGATCGGAAATTCCATCCAGAACTTGGATCTCATCGAAAGTGAAGACAGAGAAGCTGATCCCTGCTGGCAAGTAAAGTGGCACCTGGGAAAGTTAATTAAAAAGGTATTTGGGAGCAGTGTGCTTGGGGATGTTACAGCTGAAAGAATCCTAATAGCAGAATAAAGGAGGCTGGGATTGTTTTAGTGCAAAGCAGTTGTCAGGCCACAGCTCCAGCTGCAGAGTGCTTGCACTGAAGCAAAAAAAAAAACAAAAAAACAACCCATAAAAGTGGTTTCACTGCGTTCAGGAAATAATAAAGCAAAGACAATCAGTTTTACTAAGCAAATTCCAGTGATGGGTTGGCTTGTCTGAAATACCTCAGGGTAAAGGGTTTTTACCTGACCGTACAGATCACGGTGCTATCAGAGCTGTCACTGCCTCTTTGGAAATACAGGGAGACTGGGAAGAGAAAATGAGATTAAACGTAACACAGGGAGCGGTACAAAGGTGCCTAAGGAGTGGCCCAGTCTTGAGCTGGGTGATGTAGTGGTGGAGGAAAGGGCAAGTGAGCACACAGCATCGGGCACAGCACCTTCCCAGAGAGCACCTCCTGTGTGACTTACACACAATACACATAATTTTGGCTACAGAGAACAAAGTCAGTCTGGCTGAAAAATCACAGAGGCTAAAATCTTCTGGAATGGCTTTCAAAATCCCATCTCCAGCACATAAACAAGCTCATCCATAAAAATTCTCTTCTGGCTGAAATCTCCTGGCAGAAACAGATCTTGCAGTCCAAAACAGATTCTCTATTTGTGTTCAGAGATCTCAGCTCCTTTGGTGGAAGCTCTGCCAGTGAAGTCCCTGAACTTTTGCATAGAGAAAGCATTGTTTTAGTTAGTGGATGTTTACACATCTAATATACTTCTACCTCCCTGATTGCTTAGGAAAAGGTAGCCTGGGTGCCAAAAGTAAGTTACAATTATGATAATACTACTACTACTAATAAGAATAGGGTAGATGGATAACTGGAAATGTGGCAGGACAAAACCATCAATGAATGGCAAGAGACTTATGCCTGAGCTCTTGAAAATGTTTTCCCATGTCTTTCATTACCTACAAGATGTAAACGTAGAAATTCTTTATTACAACAAACAGGTTGTAAACAAACAGCTTTTTTTTCCTATTTGCTTGTTGATCAAATCCAGAATCCCTGTTATTCATGAGTAAAAAAAGATGTGTCTTTTTCCTGCACCTGTCAGCCCCAGCTGACAAGCTAATTGATTTTCTCTGTGTTTGTTGCCAGATGATGTCAAGAAGCTACGAGGAAAACATATCTGCAATCAACGGTATTATAATAATTTTATTATCTGTGGTGAAAAGGAGCCGCTAGTGGCACTTGATGTGTAATGACTTGATTTTTTAAGAGTGCAGAAAACTGACTAAGATCTTGTACTGGCATCAAGTCATCAAAAAATGATGACTTATTACTAGAAGGTAAATTTTCAGGAGCCAGAAATACAGTCAAGTGGTTACAGCAAGGTAATTATCCAAGGTGGATGCAAGAGGACTCAGCCTCTAGATCTCAGTCCCATGTGTTACGGGGGACATTTAAAAAGCCCTCCCAAGTATCCCAGCGCCTGGAACATGCAGCGCAGAGCTGCAGAGGTGAGTTAAGGAATAGCTCTGCTGAAGCTCACACTAAAGATGCTGGGTGAAAGCATTACAACCTCCAAGTGGAGTACCGTGGGTTATTTTGTCTGTTGATAACTTGAAGGCAGAGGGAGGAGAAAAAGAAGAACAAAGAGGCGCATAAAGACATTTCAAGAGCAAGAGTGAAAGTGGAATTTGAGCCTTATTAGCCAACAATTAGCCATCAGTCTATGATTCAGTCAATTAAAAAGTGATGTAGCTATTCCTTAAAATCAAGTCAGATGGAACAGCTGTGCTTTCTAATGTTCTTCCTTCTGATGTGGGGTTTCTTTTCTCACCTTCCCTTAGTTGAGAGGACTCTGACACTGCCGCACACGGAGGGGCAGACGCCGCGCGGTCCCACCCGCAGGATCGCGGCGCATCTGACAGGCAGCAGCAGCAGGAGGAGTGCCCTGTCCTCACGCAGTAAGGAAAAACCTCCAACAACAGCTAAAGACCACAGAAATTACTCTCTCATTGCTAGCCTCGTGCTTACAAACACTTTTTAATACTTGTATTCAGTTGGTAGTAGAAAAAAACCCATTTTGTCCTAGACATTGGGTTTTTTCCGCTGATTCTCACCAAACAGAGAGAAAGGCCATTTCCTCTGGGTACCTCGCTAACTCTTCTTTTGGAACCTTCATTAGGGGGGGAAAAAAAGTAAATGTCCTTCTTCCTAGTGTTAAGTTTTCCTCTTTCCTTTCATTTCCCTCTGTCGGTTGTGTGAGTCCCAGCTGCTATGGTGACAGACCTATTAGAAATGTGAGACAGACAGGAGAGACTTGACATTCAGACCACGTTAATGAAGGGCTTGCTCGGGTTTCTGCAGCTTCAGAGGGTATCAGACGCTAATGGATATTTTAATTTTGTTACTAAGTAAAAGCATAATTTTTTTTTCTCTTACTTGAGAGCACAAAAATTAAAAATAAAGGCAGTTCATATTGATTCCCACATAAAGCTTACTTAAGGACCATCAAATTGTTGTGAGAATGGACCTAATGAACTGCTGGGAAGAGCAGGTTTCCTTAGTTTGTTATTAAAAACCAGGCTCCTCAGCTAACAGACACCTGGCTTCACTACCTGGTTTTTAAGTTAACATTTCTCTTTTTTTTTTTCAAGTAAATCCCTTGCCCAGAAGAGGGATTGGACACAAAATAAACAACTGGGAATCATCAAGGAAAGGCCACTCCTTCCTTTACAATGTGGAGCTGAGAAATGGCGAGTTAGTGATACCGCAGACGGGCTTTTATTACATCTACTCACAAATTTACTTCCGCTTCCGTGAAAACGAGAACGAGGACTCAGATTTGCTGGGACAAATCAGGAACCCCAAACAGCTTGTCCAGTATGTTTACAAACTGACTAATTACCCTGAGCCCATTTTGCTCATGAAAAGTGCAAGGACAAGCTGCTGGTCTAAAAAGGCAGAATATGGACTTTATTCCATCTATCAAGGTGGTGTGTTTCAGCTCAAGAGAGAGGACAGAATTTTTGTCTCTGTCAGCAACAGTGACATAGTTGACATGGACAAAGAAGCAAGTTTTTTTGGAGCCTTTATGATTGGTTAGAACATGAAAATCATGATCCCAAACGGCCCGGTTTTTCTAGTCAGGGACATCTTAAATTCCTATAAAATAGGGGATAGCAAGCAAAAGCTGTATCGATACCAACAAGAGCAGACCCCTCTTTCTCAGCTCACTCACCGCGAGGTCCGACCGTGCCGAGTTCAGTCCCAGCAGCCAGGAAGAGCAGCAGCAGCTGGCTGTGGGTGGCAATGCTCTGTGCAGGCACAGGCAGCCAGGCTGGGGATGTGTGAGGGATTCACACCCCTCAGGTGACACCTGTGGCCAGAACCCCGAGCAGGTGAGTGCTCACCAGCAGCAGAGATGCTCCAGGCTGGCTCAGCTGTGGCGCAAAGGATGGCAGATGCTCCAGGTCTGGTTACTCAAGGCTCAGACTGAATATCAAATTTTATTTGTGGTCTCCATTGGGACTCTGTCTTGAATGTGTCAGCTCCTGTAAGGAGCCTTTGTACATCCTGTTCCCCAAGTGCCCATGGAATTTCTCCAGAAGTTTTTTGAACAGGAGTTTTGCAGAAGCTGCATGTCTTCATCTCATCTAACAAAGCACTTAAGCACCTAATTAATTTTAAGCACACGAACAGTCTGACTACATCAGGGTAGCCACATGCTTGAAATTAAGTACATGCTTAAGCATTCTCCAGGATCATGTCTTGAGTAAACACATTTGTCTTGTTCGGGATATTGTACATAAGAACAGCTGCTGGAATGGCACTGAAGAGCTTTTGAAATCAATCTGTGTTTTGATCAACTTTTTATAACACTGCCTATTTACTTAATTACTGTGCTGCAGACATCTCACCAGGCTCCCAGTAAGTTCAGTAATGCAGTTGCTGTTACACTTGTTGACAGCAAGAACTGGATCCAGAAAAAAAGGTGGGTTTCTGTAAATACTGAATTCTGTGAGAAATTTGCAGCAAGTTAGGCATGACAAGATTCTTCCATGTTTATTTGTACTGGTCTGTGTTTGGTAGGATGTAATGCAGAATAACACACCCCAATGACTAACATTTTAAGGAAAACAGGCACAACTATCTGTACTTACAAAAATGCTGCTTATTTAGGTAATGCTGTAATTACTTGATTTTAGTTTTAGGAATGGGCAGAAATTTTTCATAATTTTTTTTGTAAAATACATTTTTTTTAAAAAATGAACCGTATATTTTTTAACTCTATGAAAACGACTATTTTGTATTAAAAGGATTTCAAAGTTTAGACTGTATGGGCTCAATGCACAGCAAAAGTCAGGTAGTTTAAATCAGCACATCTGTAGCATTGTCAGCGGAGGAATAGCAAACTGGACCATGAATTCATTTTGCCCAGATTCAGGGAAAACAGTGGGGAAGGTGAAAAAAAAATATTAGAGGGAAAGGAAGACAGTTCTGAAAATGTTCCTTTACATCAACAGAGTGATGGCAGGAGAAAGTCTGGGTGTCTATTTTTTGAATACACTGGGGTTGCCGTGGGAACTCTCCCATTCACCTGCATGTTGTGGTAATTAAGTCACTGAGCAGCCCCTGCACATGGGCCTCACCAGCAAACAGGCATCGTTCATCTCCCTGCCCAGCCAACAAGAGGGGATTAATAGACACACGAGCCCCTGGGTTTATCTGGCCATTCAGACAAGCAGGTATGTTGGCTCACTTAAATCCCTATGTTAGAGCAGCAAGAGAGGAGTTTCAGGAATACCCTTCTTTTGGCAGGTTAGGGCAGAGAAACACACCAGTGTAAGCTGAAAATAATGAGTTTTAACTTCTGCCTGCTGTTTAGCAGTGTCACACACGCTGTTTGCAGTGGCAATCAAATATGTGAAATTCTTCACCATTTACTGGAACACTTCGGTTTGCCTCCTTCTCAAATCATCTGTTTTGACAGAGAACAGAAAACATTTCTACAGTTTTCTTTCTGATTTCAGTATTTAATTCAGAAATTTTCTCCCTGCCAGAAAAGTCTGGAGAACAGAGCCATTCACTACATACCTGTATGTCTGTTACCCTGGAGAAACAGCTTTTGTAGGTTCTCCTTGCAAATGGGCTTGGTGATTTCAGCACAGGACTGACGTCTGTTATCACGTTTGGTCTCTGCACGCAGAGCATATTGCAACAGGAATCACACCAAATAATAATTTTCTGAGTGATCTGAAGGCAAGTTTGCCAGATATTATCTTGGGGGAAGATTATCAAGGGATATCAGACAGGACACTGTTGAAGAAGAATGGAAAGCAGGTTCTGTTTGTGCTGTGTCCTGACACACTTTTCATCTCACTTTATGCTAAATGACATATGTAGCAAATTTTTATAGGTTGCATTAATGTGTGAATACTGTAAATTTTTCTACATGCCTTTTATATAAAACATTTTTACTGAATAGTTATTTAGTCTCGCAGTGATTATTGGTGTCAGCCTATGGCTCCCATAACAACCCTGTCTTAGATCATTTCCCTGACATTGATTGGTATCAGATATAATCCACTAAATGCCAGAAGTGGTTGCAATGCAAAGGACAAAATGCAAACCATTGAGCAATATATTGTGTAATATATTGTGTAATTCCATATAACTGGCTTCCAGATCCCAGTTGGTGAACAGCATCTGGAAGCAGTAGGCTGAAGAAATCCCTAAAAATGATCTTGTGACCAGAGGACAAAATTCTGAGCATTTCCCTTGAGGTACTTCTCATGTTTCTGAGCTTTAGCAATTAGTTAAGCACTGGGAATTCTTCTTTAGTAGCAAAACATCTGATCTTTACCCATTACCAAATTACAGTAGATGATGTTTTTTCAGCCTGGAGAAGAGAAGGCTCTGGGAGACCTTGTAGCATCTTCCAGGACCTAAAGAGGCTCCAAGAGAGCTGGAAAGGGACTTTTCAAAGGGGCATAGAATGACAGGACAAAGGGGAATGGACTCACACTGCCAGAAGGCAGGGTTAGGTGGGATACTGGGAAGGAATTCCTCCCTGGGAGGGTGGTGAAAAACTGGCACAGGTTGCCCAGAGAAGCTGTGGCTGCCCCATCCCTGGAAGTGTCCAAGGCCAGGTTGGAGGGGGCTTGGAGCAACCTGGGGTAGTGGAAGGTGTCCCTGCCCATGGCAGGGAGGTGGAACCACTACACCATGGGATCATGTTCTCTCTGAAGTTGGGGAGTGAATCTGAGGAAGAGGGACACGATGCTCAGGTGTGACCCAGTGACACAGTGAGCTCGAGCATGGCCAAAAGCTGAGTCTAAACCAGCTACCTCTGAATGAGTGACCTCAGAGCACAGCTTTGATTAATAAACTAGCAGCGTTTTGAAGTCTGCTTGCAGATTTTACTGCCATATAAACAACTGTAAAGTCATTTGAGCCCATTCTGAGTTTTACATTATTCAGCTGGATTATTGCTATTCCATCAGCACTCCTCAGTGATGAGAGTTGCTAAACCATAACCTTTGAAAGTATACACCAGGTGCTACCTTCTGCTCTAAACCACATTTATAACAGCAGTCAAAACACCTTCTGTCCCTGGATATAATAAAAAAACCTGAATTTGCTTTTCTCTGAGTTGTTGGAGGTACATAATTTTAAAATTAATCTCTACCTTGAAGTCTGTTTTCCAGTTTCTTCTACTCTCCACAATAAGCACATAATCATTGTAGATTCAAAGCCTTCAGATATTTCCATGACAACAAACAATATAAACAAGAATTAGAACTTTACTGGATGAGAAGAAGATGGAAAGAATGGAACATAGGAGAGAGATCTCAAAATTCCACAAATAGAAACTCTTCTACCTCATCTCCAGTGCTGAAGGCAGTTTTGAAGCTACTGAAGAGGAACACTAATAATTTAAGAGTTCCATGAAAGGTAAATGTCCAGTATAATGCGTTTTTTAAATTATCTTTTTAATATCTGGTTTGCTCATACATCCAGCTAGTGGATAAAACTGAATAAAAAGCACTTAACTTCAGCTCCTTTCTTTCATTGCAGTAAGACCAATGACTTCACTCTTGTCTTGTTGGCAACATGAAACTAATGTTCTTGCAGCTGAGGGCTAGCAGATAACTTTCGGGAGCCTAGAGCCATCTTCTCTCACAGCTCTTACCTCTTCTACCACCACCATCTGCACCACTGTCCTTTAGCGTATGCAAAGCAGAAGCAGGAATCCGTTATCGTGCAGTGTTTGTGCGATGACAAATCTTTATATCCCATCCAAATTTGGCCTGCAATTGCCAAAGAAATCAGAAAGAATCAGAAAACTAAAGCTGCTTTTCTTCTCTCTCAACTGACATTTTTTTCTGGCTCTGACCCAGCCCCATGCAGGTAAAGCAGCCAGAGGAGCCCTTGACTCATGATACCCTTTTAAGAAGGAGATCAGTGTTGCTGGATTTGAAGTACAACTGCCAGTTCTGATCCAGTTCGCTCACAGCACATCAAGCTCCCAAGGAATTCAGTGTTAAATCGTTGCATTGCAAGCTCAGGTTGTCTGGAGTGTACAGATCTGGAGTGCTAACTCACGGCTGGGTACTTGATTTTGGTATACACACCACAATTCAGTTACTATCCTAGAAAGGAATAAATTATTTTCCTGGGGGGAAAAAAAAGGCAAGCTTTTGTCTCCCTGGGGAAAGGAAAATGGTCACTTTTGACAAGATACAGCTCAGCAAAAACTGGAAGAATTTCATGAGAATGAAGGATTCTCTCAACATAGAAAGTCACATTTATAGCTTCAGACCATTTTCTCTGGCAAATACCAACATCCTGCAGCTAACACCACTCGTCTGAGAATTTATCAGGGAAAAGAAATTTTTAAAAAGAGTGAAATAATTCCTTATAATAATGCCAAGTATTTGGCAGCCTAACCACAGAGGCAGTTGCCGTCTCCTCCATATTATAAAGCAATGTCATGTAAATTAGATTGGGGACACAATTTTAATATGATATAACTGTATCTTAGGGGCATAAAGCCCTTGATTTTTATTCAGAAACATATAACTATACAGGCAGCTGGATAGACAAAGTGAGATGTACATTAGGCTCTTCCTCCTTTTCAACTGCAGTTAATGTGCAGCCATCCCTCATAAAATTTAGCAACTGTTGAGTAACTTGCTGCAAAACTGTCTCACAGTTCATGAGCAGGAATGAGAATACTGATTCCAGTAAAACTGCAAAAATATATCATCCAAATTAGGATATGGACAAGGCACTAAGGCTAATGCTTGCATGATTACAGAAGGCAAAAATTACAGAAAACAGGCACATTCAGAGTAACTCAGCACTGTGTCACACCATGCTTGTGCTCTATCTACCCTTCAACAAAGCCCTGCAGCCGTGAAATGGGAACGGCAGCGGTGGAGTGCACCCAGGGAAACAGCATAAACCTACTTCCCTGCTGAGCTGGATGGACCTTGGAGCAGCCCGGGCTAGTGGAAGGTGTTCCACGGCAAGGGGTGGGAATGAGTTTTAAGAGCCCTTCCGGCCCGAACCATTCCCTGATTCTATGGATAAACTAGATGCCAACATGGAATCAGAGCACGGGTTGCCCCCTGAAACATGGGGTACAGGAGATCCAGCCCCTCTAGGTAGACAGGAGTGAAAAAAGATTGTGCTGCAGCACACATACCCTTACAATTTGCGGGGACAAGCTGGAAAGGTGGAGAAATACACCCTATACAGACATGTGGGAAGTTACTTTACTGCCCCTGATCTCACCTTGTTCTGCTTACATCTTATTTCTTCTTGGGTACAGCATTATCCTTTAGTACAATAGGAGTCTGCAGCTGGGGAAGCACGGTTCTGTCTGTGCCTGCAAAGGGCAGAGCAGAGGACAGCAGTTACACGCTGAATCGAAATTTAATTGCAGGTAAATCATGTAGAAGCGGATGACTGCTGCAGCTTCACTGAACTGGAGCCTGGCCGGGCTCCTGCCAGCATCCAAGGACAGAGCAAAGATACGGAGCGAGGAGGCAGCGATCGCACCCGTGGCTGCGGGACCGGCCGCGTGTGCTGAGCGCCGCGGGGCGACGTGTGCGGGGACAGAGCGCTGACAGCGCCGGCCGGGGAAGGGACCCTGCTCCGGGGGCACGGACAGGCGGCACCGCACCCGGGCACGGCACCTTGGGGGCTCCGGGGGCACGGACAGGCGGCACCGCACCCGGGCACGGCACCTTGGGGGCTCCGGGGCCACCGAGCGGCGGCTCCCGCACCTGCCCAAGCGGGCGGGCGGCGGGGCGGGGAGCGGGGGCGGAGCCGGCCCGGGCTGAGCGGTGCTGCG
>VZTD01002347.1:3903239-4103930 GCA_013397725.1 Rhagologus leucostigma
CCGGGCGGGGATGCGCAGCCCGCGGCGCCAGGATGCGGGAGGGGAGCGCGGGCGGCCGCGGCGCGGAGAACCGGACGGGCGCCGAGCCCCCGCTGCACCTGTTCCCCGTGCCCGTGCTCACCGGCATCACCGTCGCCTGCGTCCTGCTCTTTGTCATCGGGATCATCGGCAACCTCATGACCATGCTGGTGGTGTCGCGGTTCCGGGACATGAGGACCACCACCAACTTGTACCTGTCCAGCATGGCCTTCTCCGACCTGCTCATCTTCCTCTGCATGCCCCTGGACCTCTTCCGCCTCTGGCAGTACCGGCCCTGGAACTTCGGGGACCTCCTCTGCAAGCTCTTCCAGTTCATCAGCGAGAGCTGCACCTACTCCACCATCCTCAACATCACGGCGCTCAGCGTGGAGCGGTATGTCGCCATCTGCTTCCCCCTGCGAGCTAAAGTCATCATCACCAAGGGGAAGGTCAAGCTGGTCATCCTCTTCCTCTGGGCCATCTCCTTCATCAGCGCCGGTCCCATCTTCATCCTGGTGGGGGTCGAGCACGAGAACGGCACGAACCCCCTGAGCACCAATGAGTGCCGAGCCACAGAGTACGCCATCCGCTCGGGGCTGCTCACCATCATGGTCTGGACCTCCAGCATCTTCTTTTTCCTGCCCGTGTTTTGCCTGACTGTGCTGTACAGCCTCATCGGGAGGAAGCTCTGGAGGAGGAAAAGAAAGAACATCGGTCCAAACACTGTCATCAGGGATAAGAACAACAAGCAAACTGTGAAAATGTTAGGTACGGGTCCTCTTGCTCTGTTTTTCCAAAAGGATGTGTGTGCTCGTGTGTGTGTGTGTGTGAGAGAGAGAAAAAGATCAGGAGCTCTCTGATGGTTTACTATAGTTGCTTCCGAAGGAAAGCATTTATGGAAAATGTTTCATGCAAAGGGCTAAACCTCAAGGTATCTGTAGAATAACTCTCCTCCTCCTTTAGATTTATTTCTAACTGGGGACTCCCAAACAGTTAAACAAACATTAATAACAATCTCTGACAAGGACAAATACTACAGTTATAATTAGCTTGTGCCCTGGAGATTTTTGAGCATTTTTGCTCTTTGGTTGTGGATACCAATGTTATTTACAGAAGAACAGTTTATTTGATTTTTAAACAAAACTAAGCCCTTCTCAAGCCATGAAGTTGAGCTGCAGACTACAGCCATGCAGGCAGGGCATGATGTGCACTTAAGATTCATAGGAAAAGTGTATCAAGGTTTTATCAATTTGGGGTTATTTCCTACCATGGCTGTGTAAGTTTATGAAAATTAATCTGCATTTTCATATTAGCAAAACACCAGGATATGCTGAACCGGGAGCACTGTGTCTCCTTTGGGGTCTGTGATGCTGTAAAATCTCACAGACTGTAAGAAAACAGGATCAGGACAACAGACACTGTCATTCCTAACTTTGTATATTGACACTGCTGAATGCTTTAAACAGCACTTGTGGTCGGCACATGGAAACACAAGTTTTATCATATTGAGCCAGTGCATGTGGTGGCAGTTTGATACACAAACCCAAAAAGTTGTCCTGCAGTTTTAGTGTCTGAAAACTGCAGAATCCTGCTGCTGCTGCTGCGTACTTTTATCCAAGGCAAAAGTCCTCTGCAGTGCAAGTCCTCCCGTGGATTTTGCGGGGGACGAGATGCCCAGCAGGAAGAAGCTTTCACAGGCTCCTTTCAGCAGGGTTGAAGTGGTGGGCTAATGAGGCAGACAAGAGGTGGCAGTGAGTCCTAAGTACCTTAATTATCAAATAGGAGCCTATCTGATCTTTTTGTCCATGTCCTGATTTATTACTATGCAACAGCAGGAAGAATAATAAAACCCACAGCATTCTTTATGCCCTTTCAGCTCCGTTTTATGATCAATAGAATTACTTCAGTCTGGGAAGCGTGACCTTGGAAGTAATTAATTGTTTACACTTCCAGAGGTTCGGGATTATGAACTTCCACTGACTATAAGTAAATTATATATATTACTACCATGTTCATATTTCCATATACTCAACCGTAAAGAATTTTGAAATAAAATTTATTTCTGCCCTGAAGTATTGCCACAAGCATTGCAATATTTCAGGCACTATTTTTTCCTTTTACGAGGTCTGACAACAGCCAAGCAGTGGCAAGACACTCCTCTGACAGATAGCCAGTATTCCTTAAATGACAACAGTCTGATGCCTGATGGAAAGAAGTTAGTGAGGGCTCAGTGGCAGCAGATGCTCAATGCAGTCTGCTCTCACTGGTGGTAATGTTCTGCTTAAAATTTAGAAGGCACTTTCTGAGGCTTTATCAAGTCATGGAACGTCAAGTAAATGGGATTGGCATCAGCAGTTCTTTTAACTGACAAGACAGGTTATGCTTCTGGGTCCGAAATTAAACACCTAAATGCATAGCCTGACTTGCAAAGGAGCTATCACACCCCGTTCCTATTGAAATCCATGGGATTCTGCAAGCATGAAGATCAAACTGTCAAAAGCCTGGTTAGGGACATTGCATGCCTACATGTGCTTAAAATTCTAGTCACAATCGACTGTGCTTAAAACTCTGTTCATCATGACCATCATGATAATATTCGTTACATGGATTCAAATCGCCATGTGAGCTAGGAAATCATCTGAATTATGTAGTGAAGATAGTGAGGGAAAACTGGGAGTGGTTGGCTCAAGAAGATGCAGAGCTGGAAAACCTAATCTGAACCTCAAGCTCTGTGCTTTCCAGTCCACCACAAGTCTTGCATAAGCATCCTTATAAACTTGGGAATGCTGGTGCAGAATTTTTGGGGAAACGTAACTATAACCATTCCTCTCAGCAGTTTAAATTTTATTATCTTCTGAGACGTGATATGAGGATATGAGGATTGCTAACACAAGACAACACCAGGGCCAGGTTGGACTGGACTTTGAGCAACCTGGTTTCATGTAAGGTGTCTCTGCTCATAGCAGGGGGCTTGGAAAAAGATGTTCTTTAAGTTCCCTTCCAACCCAAACCATTCTGTGATTCCATGAACAGATTAACTGTAAAAATTGCTTAAGAATGTCAGAAACCCTTGTTCGAGTTTTCTGGTTTTTCTCTGTAGTATATTAATAGATACACTCAGAGCAATATGAAAAATAATAAAGGTCAAAGGCACACAGGAAATGAACAGAAACGGTTTCCCTTTCTCTCAGATGAAATTCCAATGGGGCAGTGTTCAGAGATACACACATTTCTATTATTCACCGGACATGGTGTTTACATGTAAATTCAACCACAGTAGTAATACAGTATTACAGATATTCTGTATAACTATAATTATGCAGTTATATATTATACATTTAGTTTTACTCTTCTTGGGAGTAACTCATGTTCCAAAAAATGGACAAACTGGAGGGGCGCACCACTCTCCTCTTCGTACCTTGGCATATGTGCTCTACAAGTCCCCATTCTGTGTGTTATTTTGGGGCCTTTGCCTTAAACAATTTTACTTTTTGTCTTAAATAATTTTGCTTCCCAGTGATTACATTCTTCAGTATAAACAACAGTGTTGAGTCTATGACATTTAATTTACTTTTAAACACTGTGGATAATAGATGCTTATACTTTTTCTGTCACCATTTGGATTCTTTAATGCTCTGTTGATGCAAACATAAGTTTTATAGGTCAGAAGTTTGCTACATCAGATTAGTTGGCAATATTCAGGCAGCCTGTTTAGATATGATCCAAGTGTATTAAGGATCACTTATTTATACTCTCAGAGAATGTACTGAGACACAACTGAAAGCTTAGGGGAGGCATTTTCACACTTTGTGATTAATTTGTTAAAGGAGCAGATTGATACTCACACTTTAACACGCTTTCTTCTGCTGTTTTCTTTTTAGTTGTGGTGGTATTTGCGTTCATACTCTGCTGGTTGCCTTTTCACGTAGGACGGTACTTATTTTCCAAATCCTTCGAAGCTGGATCCTTGGAGATAGCAGTGATCAGCCAGTACTGCAACCTGGTGTCCTTTGTCCTCTTCTACCTTAGCGCAGCCATCAACCCCATCCTCTACAACATCATGTCGAGGAAGTACCGCGTGGCCGCCTGCCGCCTGTTCGGACTCAGAGCCCTGCCCAAGAAGAGCCTGTCCAGCAGCAAGCAGGGCAGCTCCCGCGGGTGGACAGAGCCCAGCGTTATCACATGACACCAGGAGCCCAGAGCAGCGCTCGCTGAGTCTCCCAGAAAGCCATAACGGGAGGGGAAGAGGGCGAGGAACGGGAATCGAAACGCTGAAAGCGGTACTTTGGTCATCACCCGCATGGGCTGAGAGGTGCCGTGCAGGCGGTGAAAGATTAGAGGGGAACAATCTGAAGTTTGGGACTGTGAAAGGAGAGACACGCGGTCACAGAATTTGGCGACGCTCCAAGTGTTATTTTTGTGCTGCTTTTGCCCGTATGATTTTTTAACGCTGACTTTAGCCCAGACCCAGGCTGTGCCGTCCTGACCAGGCAAATGTGGCCAACTTCACTCTAGAGTTTGTACGACTTCAGCTGCGGCCAATTCGAGCTGAATTTTTCCAGAGTTAGCTTTAGTTTTGCTAAGAATTTTGCTGGCGTCTAACCAGACCCTAGGGAGAGAAAACGGAATTGCCTTTTTGGAGTAGTAAACAGGAAATTTGATACACTTTTCATAATACCAATTTTTAAGTAAGCTCACGTTTTTCTCTGAATAAGGAAAATGATTTCTTAAAAAAAAAAAGAGATATAAAATGGATAATTTTTAAACATGCTAAAAATAAATAACCTTCATGTCACATCCAAGTAGAAAGGAAATGAAAAAAATGCCTTCACAGAAGTGGCTTAGAACATGACTGTACTGAAATATTTTTTTAAAATATATATCAGTGGGACAAGGACAGTGCTGACTTCAGGCCTGCAGTGATGCTATAAAAATGTGGAATGCAATCACCCACCAAAGTCTCATTTTTTTTTTTTACTAGCTAAATCATCTGTACTTGTTCTCTTCAGTTAGACTGTGAATGACTTGATGCGTTTGAACTTGGAAGCTTTTAATTGTTTCAATATTTGTAACGACTCTGTGGCTGCCTGTCCCTAACTGCACCCCACAGCTTGCTGAGGATGGGTATCCTGCCCGTAAATCCCCCATGTTTAAAGTCTGTTCCCAGTGCCACATCCCCCTGTAAAGCCTGGTGTGCAGTTGTGCTCGTTTGCTGCAGTATTGAATTGAGAACATTTTGCATTTTTTAACCCCCGTGACCTGAGAAAGTATTAGAAAAATCTGCATTAAAGGACACAGGCAGACACATTCTCATACTTGATTCATAAACCCCTTAAATTAGAGTTTTGTACCTCAAGTGTGCCATTTCAAGGCAAACCAGAAAACGTTCCATCCTCTGTGCTAATTAGTATGGCTTTTATTGTCTCACCAACACGCGGGTTTTGTGGCCCACAGAGCTCACAGAGCTTTGGAGCATGCATGTGTGATAGCAGCTTTCTGTTCACTTGGTTCTAGTGTCCATCCCCAGCTGGTCCACAGTCCTTTCTCCCAGATGAATTTTAATTCTCCCTAATGAACTGTGTGTTAGTAGAACTCTGCTGCCTTCAACCCCCCGCTCACACCGATGGGCCACTTTCCCCCGGTACACCTTCAGCTGCTCAGGTTGAACTCACAAGAGAAACTGGCCTCTTCTGCATATTCAGTGTCTTTTCTCTCACCTTTGCTGGGGCCAGGGGCTGGTTGCTGCTCCTTGGTGGCCCCTGAGCCTGTCCCCTCCCCACTCCAGGAGTGCAGGATTTATGTACAAACACCAGCTCTGAGGTACTGCAGCACTGCAGGATCATCTCCTGCTTCACCTCTACCCACATCCACCTCGCTGTTCTCTCACTCACTGGCTGACAGGCAGGTCTGGTGGCAGATGTCGTGCAACTCAGGGAAACAAGACATTTGGGAACCATGGAAAGAGGGTGAGATGTGAGCTCACTAACAACCTGTCTGTGTAAACGAACCGATCACATCACACACACCCGGCATCACATCGGTGTTTCAAATCTCAGCTGTGTCTGTGCTGTTAAATGTGAACAGAAAAAGAAATAAAGTGATGAGACCCTTTATAACCCTGTGGCTCTGTGGTGCTGGATGGGGTTCACGCAATTGGATTTAAATTTAAATTTCTTTTCATATTTATATTTTGATTTTGTTCCCCAAACCTGGATAACTAACTTGATTAGGCTATTTTGTTTAACCAGAGTAACTGCAACATTAAAGCCCCATGTAGACACATTTGTGCACACAAACTACAAACATACTAATAATTTCATTTAGCCTAAACATTTCATCAGGAGGAAATGTAAATTTTTGCTCTACCAACACTGTAAAATTTCCACAACTTTGTGTATAGAATGAAATCTAAAACATTTCGTCTGGGGTCATAAAAGCCAGAAAGAAAGGGACTGGCTGCTCCTTGGGAGGGTGGACAGAACTTCTTCCTTCCCTCTGACTGAGGAGACAGACTCATTTCTGCAAGTCCTTGGACAAATCTCACAAAAACAACAAGTTTTTATTAAAGAAAAGTAGCCACCTTCATAGGACTCTTGCACAAGCAGGAAAGTATTTCACATCTAGCAGGGAACACAAACATTTAACACACTGTAGCTGTCACTTCACCAGCCATTAGTTTTGCTGCCCTCAGTACCAAAACTCCTCTATATGGATTCTCTGAAGCCAGTGGGGTCACACCAGCACACGCTGACTGCGGATGGTGAACAGGAACTGCTGCTTCAGACTGGTGCGTAATGAATTGCTTTTATATGGAAAGCAGAAAATAAAACCACCTCAAAAGCTGGATAGCCCTCACTTTTGCATCATAAAATCAGCTTTTGTCTGATGCCTCCAAAAAGATACACACCACCCCACCCGCACTGATGGGTGAATCCAGCGTTGCCTGTCTTGAGAGTTATTCAGAGAATCACAGAACATAAGAGGGACCTTAAAGACCATCTAGTCCCAACCCTCTGCCATGGGCAGGATGCCACCCACTAGATCAGATTGCCCAGGGCCCCCATCCAACCTGACCTTGCCCAAGTTGTAAAAAATAACTTGATTGGAAAAAAAAAAGTGTGAGCAAGATTTGAAGAGCGTTTTTTACCTAAGAACAGTGAAGTCAGTCCAAGGTAGGCATCGTCCATCTGTCTCGGGTGGTAACAAGGGGCAAGGCTCCTCCTGCCTTGTCTCTGGCAGGATGTACAGGGCAGAGAGGATGCTGCAGGTGCAGAGGGCAGTGCCAAACAACCTGTGCTGGCAAAGTGATGCTGGCATGGTCTCATCGCCTGCCTCACCCACCAGAGCCGTTCCACGTTCTCAGCCTGGACTGTCCTGGCAAACACTTCCCAGCAGAGACAAAGCCTTTCTCCTCTGCTTCCCAGGGCCTTTCTGCAGCACCTCCTGTTCCTGGCAGCTTCTCCCCAAAGCCATCCTGTTTTGGGTCTGGACATGGCTTTTGAGACCCATTTTTCATGGAGGGAAGATGAGAGTCCTTGCAGGCACTGGGCTGTTCACTGGCATGGCAGACAGAGCAGCTCTGCAGGAAGAGTTTTTTCAGGCTGTTGAACCTTTCAATTTTTGGAAACTCTTCCCTGTGGGAACAAACCTTGCCAGTTCTGACTGAAAAAAAAAAGGTGTAGAGACTTTAAGAGTCAAAATTTTGCTGTGTTCTTACTGACTTGAATGTGAGCAGCCCACAGAGAAAATAACTCAAAGTTCATTCATTAAACAGTCCCAGTTCTAAAAGCTTTTCTACCTAACTCTCCATTTTATATGACTTTCACAAGAATAAACAAGAATAATTTGGCTGCATTTTCTTTCTTAGCAATGTGTTAAATTGGTGATGAATTAGGTCAGAAGGACTTTACCAGAAAGCTTCACTCATTTTAGAAAAGTACCTTCGATGGAGGCATGCACAGGCAGAAAATCATGTCCTATTGAATTTCTTGCCAAAAATAAAATACACTGGAAAACCAGCACTTCCTTCTCAAAATTTGAATTGATAGATATTCAGCAGTTATCTAAGTTTGTATCAAATGATATTTGAATAAGCCCTATTAAAATAAGTTTTTAGATACCTAAACACCCAGGAGAACCCCATCTCTGTCATGGATCTGCTGCTTTTAGGGTGCTGCTGCTCTGAGCCCAATGTATGTTTCTGGATGGGCTTCCACAGAGCTTGTAACTTTTGCAAAAATCCCATGGCCTCGAAGAGGTAAATTACACCTTGAGAAGTAAATTCAAATTTGGAACAAAACAATCTATTTAACTCATCTCCCAGGGATGCCCCTGCTGTTACTTCCCCACACCCTGAACCACCTCACCCCGCAGCTGAAAGCACCATAACTACATTTTACTCTCACAACTCCCAATAAAAAGTACCAGCCCTATTTTACAAAAATGAAATCAAAGCCCTTGGCATTTTAACCACTTGCTTAAACCCTACTGTCCCGGAGTGATGGGGTGTGGATCCGCTTGCACGCTCTGGCTATCAGTCCCAGGTTGTGGGCTGGGTCTGGCAGCTCCCAGCATCAGTTTTCTGTTCCTGAGCTGGGCTGTCGGAGCGCTCAGCACAGTAGCCCATGAAAAACTTTATTTGGGAAACAAGCAACTTCTGGCTGACACAGCAGAGACGCTGTGTACTCCACTTCCACAGCCCTGGCTCTGCATCCCTGCTGTCCCGTGGTGAACCTACACCTGCAGCGGGGTTTGTCTCTGCACAGGAATCCTTGCACCAGGCGCTGGGCCTGCAGACACACAGGAACTTCCCAGAAAATCCTCAGGATGAGCCAGCAGATGCAGTCGCGGGGGCTGGGTGCCGCGGGGCCCCCTGGCAGTTTGCACTGTCTGACACCGTTTGGTGTCAGGCGCAGGCAGCTGGAGTCACACCGTGCCCAGCGCGATGCCGGCAGCACCTGGGGAGCTGGAAGCTCATATGGTGTTAATGGGAAATCTCTCTGCTCGTTTGGGCAAGTCCATCATTCACTTAGGGCACTGACACACACCCCCCTTCAGCCATCTCCTCCCCTCAGGCATCCCCACCTGATGGACCACCCAGAACCCTTCCCAGCTCCGCATAAACCTCACAGGAGCAAAACAATTTCCTCACAGACATGCTTGCCAATGGCTTTTCCCTCTGAAATGAGTTCTGGTGAGAGACAGGTAAAACCCACTGGGGTTTGGCTTCACGCCCCACATCCCTGGCCAAACTTTTGCCCAAAGCACTTGTTAGATGATGGGGTCCAGCTGTGCCAGCTCTGTCAGATCATGAAACCACAACCCTGCCTACTCCTGTTTAGGAAAAAAAAACCCAGAAAAGCAAATGTTACATCAGGATTTGCCTCTTATGTCTAAATTGTGATTATGCAAGTACAGCAGAGAAAAGGAAAGTTTAAGCCACCTCATATTAACACAGGCTAACAGGTTTCTGCAGTCACTCGCTGTCAAGCCTTAGTCCAGTCGTGATTCCAACACAATACAGCACATTAGCATTATCCAGTGTAACTAACATACTTCGTGGGTGTTTAGCAGGCTTCCTCAGTGCTTTTTCCAGCAGAAAGGTCTCCGTTCCCTTCCAAGTCCAGCACTTGTGAGTTATGGCCCTTCCCCATCTCAGTTGTGGATGGGTGCATGCCATGACTTTTCCCCTAAGACCAAAATTCAGAGCCTCTCATTAACCCAATTACCTGGATCAAAACAAAAAGCACCTCTGCTTCATCTTGGGGCTGGCCTGGTGATGCTGAGTGCTCGTTTCTCTGAGCCCTGCAAACACGCTGACCTGGTTCTGCTCAGCGAGAGGAGGTGGCTCTGCAGCACAGTTTGGGAGGGCAAACACATCCAAACCCACGATGCACGCTGATGAGCAGTGTCACCTGGATCCCATCCCTGACACACTGCCGGCCAGGAGCGGGCCGAGGAGAAAACACAATGTGACGAGAGCAGAGCCCCACAGGTGTTGTGCAGCATCCCAGCAAGCCACCCGAAGGGATGGGAGCAACCCCCAGGAGGAGGGGAGGGGTTGACTCATAAGTCAGCATCCAAACCACCCAGGCAATCTCAGCTCTCATTTCTGTGCACAAATACACCCTTCTGAGAGCTACAGGCTGCTCCTCCAGTTGTACTTGGAGATAAACCACTTTGAGTTTTGCCAAATAAAGGCATTTTAGGGCTTCCCACACCTGCTTTGATTCTTTCACTGGGAGTGAAATAATGGTTTGGTGATGTGTGAGAGTCCATAAGGCAAAATTGCTCTCAGAAGTAAAGTACCCCACTGTCCGCTTCAGAGGCTGCTCTGAGGGTTCAAGAGATGTTCTCCCAGCACTTGCCCCCATTTTTGATGCTACTGGATCAAAAGATCCTTTGCTTTTTTCTCGTGTTCTGATTGATTTTCACATGATTGCAGCACTGTCCGTGAGAAAGAAAAGGCAGGGCTATTTCCAAGAGTCTATCCACATTGTTCTTCCGTGCACAGCCTCCTTCCACTAATGACCTGGTGCTGCAAATCACGGCTCATTAGGGTGGGCAGGCAGGGAATCTGACACTACGAGCCTGAGGAGCAGGGGTTTAAACAGCTTTAATATGGCAATAGACAGCAAACCTCATACCGCAAATTCTCACCAAAATGAAGCCAAGATTCATGGTCACACACAGGCACATATCCTGCCCAGTCGATAGCACCTTGGTATTTTTACCAAGCAGTGACAATGAGATTGATTTTTCTAAAATTTGCTGTGCTATGCTGGGGGCACCAGCGTGGGGCTGTGAAAGGTGTGATTCCCTGAGCTAGTTTTGGTTGAATGTGGAGTTTTGAACCCACTGAACTACTGCTAGTTTGTGAGGAGAGAAGCGGGCAGCCAGCCCAAGGGTTTCTGTGTGCCTTGGCTGGCAGCCTGGCTCTGGGAGAGGAGTGCTGTTGTGGGCCTCATCCTTTGGATGCCTTGGGCACTGCCTGAGGATCTCTGGTCTAATGCCGGTATGTAGAATCATGGAATGGTTTGGGTTGGAAGGGACCTGAATGTCCATCTAGTCCCAACACCCTGACATGGGCAGGGACACCTTCCACCAGACCAGGTTGGTCAGAACCCAACCCAACCTGGCCTTGAGAACTTCCAGGGATGGGACACCCACAACTTCTCTGGGCAAACTGTGTCAGGGTCTCACCACCCTCACAGGGAAGACACCTCAGACCAGCTGTGGTGTCAAAACCCACGAGGGGTTTGTATTTACCTGATTTCTTTCAGTCTTTGCTGTGGGCTCCTGCCTGATTTCCCCACACTGCAGTGAAATCTGGACTCTGCCACGCAGCCAGAGCAGTGCCACTGCCACAGGCTGTGCCCAGAGCTGTATCCAATGCCCCTTCTGTGAGACAGGCTGATGTGAGCCAGAAGAAGCGGCTTGCACCACCACTGCCCAGACAGGGCTCATTCAGAGAGTAAGCAGAGGTTTGTACAGCTGTGATGCTTTTGGTTTCAGAGCACTGAAGTCAATCACGGACACTTTGAACACGACACAGGACAGAGCCATAGAGAGCACCAGGAACCCTGAACCCCCACACTGGAGGGAAGGCAGAACAGGAGCAGCAGCAGCTCCAGCGCTGTGACCCAGAGCAATCACCAACCCAGAGCTACATCCAACACTACACTAACTCCACACAGCAGCATCCTAGGGGATATTTGGCCCTGCTGAGTGCAAAGACCCAGTGCATCCTGCCCAGAGTGCAGCCAGGGAACACCAACACCACCAGTGCTGCACAGCCTCTGAGCCCAGGACACCACCACCAGCTCAAAGGCTTTTTATGGAAAAAGAGATGCCACATGGAAAGGGCATTTGAGCTATAAATTAATAAAGACAATATTTGCATTGGATTAGGGTGAGTTTCTCAACTCTGTTCACAAGTTAATCCTCACAAGACTTCTGCATCCCTACTGTTTGCTCCATTTTATTTGTAGAGAGTAATAGCTTTCATATGACAGAAAGTGAGAGAGATGAGCTAATAAAATTACTAAGAAATGACATCCACTGAGCACACTGACCTAAGCAGTTATTTATTAACTATGTCAGGAGACCTAAAAATAGCTTTGATTGCAAGACCATCTATGCCACCAATTGGTGCAGTAAATATAACTACTCAAACTAATAACAGCACATTCACTTAGATAATAGCAGATCCCAGGCTAATCCACTCTGTTTGAAAGCATCTGGTGAAACTTCTTTTTATTTCACCAAGCCAAGAATCTAGGCATTGTGAGAGCAATTGTCAAGAGCAGAAATAGATGTAATTGTTCAGAATTTATTAAATGTAGTACGGATAAAATAGCCCTTTCAGGGGATCTCGGCTGGCTTTTCTGCTCAGCCATAAAAACAGTGAAACAAAATGTCCATATCCAACTCTCTACTTACTCCTGGTTCTCATGCCGAGAAAAATAAAGATAACATTTGCATCTTTACTCCAGGCCAGGTTAAGGACAGAGAATACAATTCTACACCGTTTCAATAAATGACAATACATCATGAACTCCACAATCATTCTAGGAAAAGATTTGCAGAGGAAATATAATTTATACTGCATATTACCACACCAATTTCTTCTTGTCTCTAACACCTTTGGTTGCAGACAGGTCTATGAGAACCATCCTGTTGATGTAGATGTTATTAATGCTGGAGGGGACTCATCCCATCTTTATAGGCCATAAGTCCATGGGATGGAATCATCGAATGGGTTGGGTTGGAACTAATGATCACCTAGTTCCAGCCCCCTGCCATGGGCTGGGATTGCCCAAGTATTTAGTTTTCAGGGGGATTTGAAATACCTCAGCTATGCTTCAAGATGGGAGGGACAGGTAGGAGAGCCACCAACACTGAAGCTAAAACCCACCTCTCCTCAGCAAGTGCTTTTTTTTTTTAATAGCAGGCTGGATTTGAGCATCTCCTAAAACTCAAAGACACAGGTGAGCCTGTGGAAAAGCTCCACAGGAGCTGAACAACACGGACTGACATCACTCCAGACCCTGTTTGCTTCCCGACTCATCCCGCGAGCGCGTGGCTCCGCTCGTGCCACACGTGGCTCTGACCCCCTGGTTTCTCAGAGAGAACCCCCCCTTCCAACGGGGCTCAGCTCTCCTGCACCACACCAAACGTGCTCTGAGCTGGCAAGAGCGACTGAAATGAGGAGCAAAACAAACTCCAGGCGTTGGTTTTTGAGCAGCTCTGTGATTACTGAGAGGAGAGAATCGCTGCTGCCATAGAAACGGCAGCGCCAGCCCGGGGACCACGCGCTGCTGGGGCACACCTGGCCCTGCTCGCACTGTGACACGTGCCAGGGCCACAGCCCACTGCTGCACCACCCCAAAGCCTGCTGGTAAGGCCGCACAAATATCCAAAATACAAGCCTCTGCTCTTTTCCAGAACTTTTCAAAGTTGATACTTCTCCTGCAAAGAGCTGCTGGTAAATACAGCATCACCCAAGCCCAGTTACAACTCGCTCTGCACTTCCTTGCAAAACAAAACCCATGGTAAATTTAGTGCTACTTACCCAGCTCTGCATAGTCTGGGTGTGGGAAAGGCCCCCAGCACCTCTGCACAAACCTGTGGGTGATGACAGCACAAGGTAATATTCAGAACTCCAACAGCAAATGTTTAAATCCTCCTTCACCCCCATGGGCTCTCACTGTCCTCCAGCATCTCTGCAGACACCCCTGGCAATAAACCAGGGACCACTGAAAAGAAAAGATCTCCTCAGATGCCAAAGTGCTGATTACTATTCTGTAGACATATTTAAAAGATTTTGTCAAAGAGATTGTTTTGGCAAGCACTGCTTAAATAAAAAAGCCGAGCAACCAAGTGAAAAAAATTACTGTATTTCCCTAGGAAAACCCCACTCGTGCTGTAAACTGCAGTAATTAAAAAAAGCAAACAAATGAATTGTTGTATTTATGCAGTGACTTGAAGAAAAGCATTAAAAATTTAACATGAATGTGTTTGACAAGAAACATGTATATATAATAGATTAATTCATCATGATGAGGAACTGAATTCATTGCACATAATTTGTAAGTTAAAAGCTCTATTATTTCAAGTGTTTAATTACTAAAAGATAAAAAACCTAGGTATATTTTTATAAATATAAATCCTTAATTTTTCATGCAAGCTATTTAAAAGAAGTGATTAGAACACCTGTCTTTCAGATTATTACTACAACCTTACTCTTCACAAAACCACAAAAATCACTCCAGTTACAAACCAGAGACATCCAGAGGTAAATTCAGGGCTCCCACCTCTGCTCCAGGCTGCACAACAGCACTGACCTGCCAGAAGGGGCCACATGGACCCAAAAGGGCTGTGTTCAGTTAAAATGAAGAATTAAAACAGAAAGAATTAAAACATTTATTGGGCATAAATATATTACATATACACTACAGATACAGTTAAGTCTTACATACATAGTGTAGTATTTGCAAAATCTATACATTAAAATTGATATGGCAGTTTTAATATAATGCATATGAAATAGTCTAAAATTTACAATACAAGAAAACTTCTGATTATTTTTTTTTAAAGTTGAAAAGCTTGGAATGTATGTTCCCATAGTGAGGTAAAAACATTTTATTTTTCTTTTTCAATTTAAAGAACTGTGCAAGGATAAGGTTCATACACATTCAATTAGGGCACTTCTCAATCGTGACACTGAATACTGAGCCAACAAACAGGATTAGAAAACACTTCAAGTTCATAAAGAAAAAGGCAGAACAATATAAAAACATCTCTCTCCTTCCTTAAGGGTATTAAACATTTAGTGTTCCATTCTACCTTTGTTGGTGGTGGTGATCTCTGTGGGAGCAGAGCGCCCCGGGGGTTGGATCCAACACCTGCCACTGCTGGATCAGGGGCACGAGGAGGTTTGGGAAGGGCCAAGGCATCAGCAGTGGTGGGTCAGGGACAAGGTCCCTCAGAACAGAGGGGTTTGACATCGGCGATCTTCGTCATCGATGCACGAGTGACAATCACATCACTACGGGAGGAGAGACACACTAAAAATGTCAAATTCACCCGGCCTGTCCCAGCTGCTCCAGCACAATCTCCCAAGACCTCAGGCTTGGACTGGGTGCTCTGGTTAGTGTGGTTACAAGGGACCAAACAATTCAGCAGTGACAGAGATGCTCTGAGTGTGACTGATTGCTCTCCCCTCCACTTACGCTCACTGCTTTTAGCATCACTCGTATTTCCAACTTCCAAGATTGCTAATCTAGAGCACGTTGGGTTTTTTCCTTTCTTTATTAAAGCAGTTTTGTTTGTTTTTTTTTTTTTAAAAATGTGTCAAGCTCGGATTTCATAGCAGCACTGCTCAAACAATACACCAAAAATAAAAAAAGGGAATCTATTCAAATTTGTGGGTTTTTTCCAAACTAGCGGTCTTTTCATCATTTTAAAAAATACACTCTTCTCCCCTCCAATTAAAACAGCTGTATACTCTTTGCTCACAAAATACAGATGCAAGGTCACAGAGTTTCATATCACAAATAAATTTAAATAAGATGTAAATAAATTTGACAAGCCATGACTTTGGCAAGAAACAAAAAAATATATATATTTAGCTCAATGCCATTAGTTTGCAAGGCTAAATCAAACTAATTATAGTCAATAACAAAATACAGAACATTTCTAATATTTGCTACATCTAGAGAGGCACACAGAATAATTCATTGATCTTAGCACTTTCTTTCCAGAGATGATTTTGTTTTTGGATACATGTAAACGTTTGAATCACTGATAATGGTTTTTTTTGGCATTTAATGTACTAGATGCTCCCATCTTCAAAAACACAAGAAAATGCAAGAAGATTAATAATACTAGGAATGCTGCCAGGTAAAAAGTTGACCTAAAGTACAACAGTATAAAACAGACAAAATGTAACATGCTATGGGGAGGGTGGAGAGGGGGATAAGATTAGTACATAAGTACACTTTTTATTTTTTATTTTTTTACAATAAATAAAAAGATTGCACTGTAATTGGTATTTAAAGTACTGTATGCAGTATATAGTATAAATAAACCTAAAAACAAAAATAATGTTGTTTTTTTCCCCATTACTTTGGTTAAGGGAATATTATGCTAGTACAGGACACTGAATCTTAGACGATGGAGACAGAGCACAAAAAAGCTAGGACAAAAGCAAAACCGAGTAGCAAAAATATACAAAAACAAGAGGCAGGGAAATACACTGTGTCTGTTGCACCCTTTTGGAATCTATTTGCACCTCCAGCTCATTTATGTCCCTGAGGTACTTGCACAATGTTGACTTAATATAAATAACCCCATGGCTCGTGAGTTAAAATTCTAGTGTCTCGATGGATTAAAATGTGTCTGGGAAGGGGCAGGCAGGAGGGGGACACTGCCACCAGAGCAGGGACCATTCCTCTGCAGGACTCTCATCTCAGTTTTGCCAGGTACCAAGTTATTTCAATCAGCCCCGTGGTGAGAACAGCATAGACACCCATTTAAGGTATTTAAAACAAACAGATGTGATTTCTGATACCTCCAAGAAAGTTCCATAAAATGGATACCCCTCCAAAAAATAATAATAATATTAATAATAAGAAAAGATCAACTGACAGTGAAGTTTGTTTCCATTGAGTGTAAATCTCACCTAATTCAGTAGAGGCAGTAAGCTGTCACCAGCTCGAATCATATAAATCAGGCTGAACATAATAGAATAATATCTAGTATTAGATTAGGAATAGTTATGTACAGTGACAAACAGACAAGTTAAAGCAGCTTTTAAATAGCTGAACATGGGAATAACTAACTATTGCACAATGCCCTCTTACTTAAAATTACTGCTAGGAATCAAAATGGTAAAAAAAAAGATCTATAATGCTTCATAATTTATATGCAGTTTGGTTATTTGATTTCTTATACAGGCAGTTTATAGTGTTCGTAACTGTAAAAATAACAGATAACTAAAAAGGTTTTCCAACTGCAGGATGCTGTTCCAATTTAAATGCACTAAACAGTTAAAATAACAACTTAGGTTTTATCTTGAAAAATGGGGGCAAATGTAGTGAATAATTCATAGGCAACATTGCTAATACTGTTCAAGGAAAAACTGGTACTTGACTAACACTGTATTCTAGTCTTACCACTATACACACTTGTGACTAATGTTTAGAAGGAAAAAGAAGAGACAAAAAAGTGACTCATGATTAAAATTTCCTAAATAGTACGATAAAATAAGAGACTGCACGAACTTCAGTGAAAAGACCCAAAGCAACATTGAAAAGGCAAATTGGTGACAATTTTGAAATCGTGAAGGAAAAACAAAAAAATCTTGCTTTTGGTATCTGGTTTGCTTGTTTCTCCAGTTTGACCACTTCCTAGTTCTGAATTTCAAAAAGGTGCATCAAAACACTGATTTATCTTTCTTCAAGCTAGAACTGTAAAAACAAGAGAAGTATATAAAATGCATGGTAGAACAAAGGATTTCAAAAAAAAAAATAAAGGAGGAATATCTGAATAAATGTGTGGATTATAATGCGTAGCATTAGTTAAATCTGTATCTCAAACTCCCGTTGAATTGTCTACTTCATAAAGAAGTACTGTAATATACAGGCGAAGATGATGGACAGGCTGGCGAAGCCGAGCACGATGAGGGCCGCAAACTGTTCGTCCGTGGGCACCATGGCCTTGGCCTTGGGGTCATCCGCGCTGCCCGGCTCGCCCGCCAGCACCAGGGCACTGCGCTGCAGCGCGAAGGCCACCGAGGGGCTGAAGGGCCCGCTGAGCTCCTGTGAGGTATCCAAGCACCGGCGGCAGGCGCACACCCGGAACCGATAGTCTGTGTTCACCTGAAGGCCTGAGATGTGGAATGTGGTCTCTTCTCCCTTGTACACCTGCAAAAACAAACCAGGGAGCCCGGTCACACACAGCCTCCGCCTGCTTTCGTAGCGGCAAACAGCACGACGACGCGAGATTGCTCAAGGATTTCAGCATGGAAGTTCAGTCAAGTCTCTGCGGAAACGCTTCTCAAAGGAAGGAACTCACTGGGTCAACACAGGTTTTGTAAAAACAGGCATGTGGAGGATGTCTCAACAGGGACAGACAACACATCAGACAGTGCAGCAATGATAAGACACACTCATCTTTCGTGGGCGTGATAAATGTTACAAACGTAATTCTGCACTCTGAAAATGTGACTGTATGCCTAAAACACGTCTAAGACATAATCACCCCGTCTGGCCCCAAAAGGAAGGAAACCTGCAAACAAGGTTATTGGAAGTCATTGGATGTGTAGTTGTAAAATTGCTCACAAATGTCATTTTAATGTATTTCCCCCTCACATTTCTCTCAAGAAACAGCAATCTTGCCATGTTTATGTTAATCAAACGTAGGTACCACATGACTCAGAGCACAAGTCACAGTATCAGAAAGGAGAGAGAAAACTGAGTATCTGAGACAATTTTGTGACTTAAATGGAAAATAAACCACTGGAAACATTCACAAACTCGGAAAACAAATAATTTATATAATGGACGGTTGTTGAAACTGGTATTTCATGAAATGAAAAAAGTGTCACAGAGTGCCTGTGTCTGCTGGGAAAAAAACATCCTGAACATCAGATACTTCTTCCTCTGCTCCTTTACCATTTCCCTTCTCCTCAGTGTGGGAGCAGAAGGCTGAGAGCATCTCTGCCCTCCCAGAGGCAAGAACTCATCTTAGAAATGGGGGGCAAGTGGGAAATTAGACCCAAGCCCATAGAGGATTTCCTGTGTGTCACTCTGGAGTAAGAAATGAGGAGGAAAGAAAAGAGACCTGCTCAGCTAAAAATCATTTTAAGAGCTCAGATGCCCTGCTCTCCTTGCCCCTGAGACTCATCCGTTGGTTAAACAGTTGGCTGCTGATTTTTTGGGAAGGTCCGGGACAAAAAGATTAAGGTGCTTCTTTCGTTTTCTCCCTTCCTTTTCAGCTTAAACAGCTTTTCCAAATACAGTTTGAATGACGGTGAGTCTGGGTTTCCAGACTAAGCACAAGGCCTCTAACTGGCTCATGTTTCTTGGACCCAAGGCACAGATCAAGGAACAACACTTAAATAAACATTGCCTTGCTCAAGTATTGCTCAGCATTTGCAGGAAGTTCCCTCTGGGTCCAGCAACAGGAATACAACAAATTGATCCCAGAAACCCCTGTGACTGGCCACAGGCACGCACTGCTGCCTTTCTTCTTGTCTTTGTTTCTCTTTCCAATGCCAGTGAGGAGTGAGTCACCGGGTTACAGTAATTGAAGGGAAAACAAAACTGAAAGTGCTGTAGCAGCCCACAGAAGTGATGGGAGGGTTGAAACATTTGCTTGCAAAGCACCTCTCATCCCAAGAACACCTCTGCCACTCTGTTCTCCAACAGCAATTCCATCTCTAATACCCACCTGTTGTGGGCAACTGTGCTGTTCCACAGGACTGAGTCAGGATTCTTCCACATGCAGGATGTACCTAACTCCCTTTCCTTTAGGTTCCGAGTCAGGGCAACTCAAAGCCCTCACAAAACAACTGTCAGCAAAGTTTGCTTTCTGGTGCTGCTGTAATTATTAATTTCATTTCAAAACATACAGCCAGAAAAGCTCTATATGCCTTTGCCACAAATAAACCTTTGCAACCAATATGAACACTTCTGAACCAAAATAAAAAATCCAGTAAAATCCAAATAACGACATTTAATAAAAATTTACAATCTAAACTTCATAAATTACATTTAACAGATACTAGGGATGGGATATATACAACCTGTCTTCGCACTGAAAAAAATCCTGTCCAGTTAATTGGGTTTTTTACTTGTTTTGTTCTGTCAGGGTAGTGAATACCAGTGTAACTGGAGGCCAAGTTTGGCTAAATCAAAGGCCTATATCTTCATTATAGTCTAACAAGTATAGATGGCCAAGTTCACTCAAGCCAGCTACTCAACAGCACTTCTCAGAAAAAGGCCAGACAGCCAAGTGAGAGGAGAGTGTATCCTTAAGGGAAGTTTGAAAAATTATTGAAAGTAGATAAAATATGTGAATTAATATTCACTAATGATAAAGACAAAACACTTCCTGCACTAGCACTAAGACAGTGATGGAAGCTGTCCTGTTTTCAGTGGTTTGAAGAGTGTTTACCACCACTGGACCTGTCTCTTCTCAGTAACAATTACTAAATTGTCACCCACTCCTGACAGCAGCCTCTGTACCCTCTGCCAGGGGCTGCAGCAGCACCTCAGAGCTATGGCAGGATGCCCCCAGCACAAATACATTTGGTTGTGAACACTGTTACACTCTGCGAATGGACTTAACACACACACCAGAAAAAACCCTAGACAACTATGAATAAGGTCTTTAAATCTGCCAAACAAATATGAAATCAAATATAACTCCATAAAGCAGCACAGTATTTTATGTGTAGCACATTATGCTTTGATGGCTAACAGGCCAAAGTGAAGTGCCTATCCAATTTATCACTTTCAGTTCCTAAAAACAGCTTTTTGGTTTGGATGCTTGAGAATATGTTAAAAATGTGATGAGCTTTTTGCCTGGCTCCCTCAATGAAAATATCATCACAAGTAATAAACTGCTCCTGAAGACTCTTATGGTATTTGTCAGATCCTACTGACTGAGCTAGACAGAAAGAGAATTCCTGCAGGCAAGGATTTCTCAATTTCACTGATCTCATTAAATAATTCCAACCCTCTCCCCTCCTTTCCAAATAATAACAATGACAGCCATAATTCCCCTATAAGCAACACACTGGAAGGTGCAAGGTAACCTCACCTGGTTGTTGCACCCCAATGCAGTGGCCAACATATTTAATAATTAATAAAAGCCTATTTTGTATGGTGATAAAATGATAAAGAATCATAGAATGGTTTGGGTTGTAAAGGACCTTAAAGATCACCTAGTTTTACAACCCCCTGCCATGGGCAGGGACACCTTCCACTATCCCAGGCTGCTCCAAGCCCCTTCCAACCTGGCCTTGGACACTGCCAGGGATGAGTTTCAATCTATGTCAAGAGCATGCCCACTTCAAAAGTTTAATTTCTTCTAAGTCACCTGACAGATTTCTTTTTAAGAAACTGGATTATCATTTCATCCAAGCTCAACATCAGCTTCACTCACTCCACTGCTGAGGTGCTCATAAACCCCTCAGAGTTGTGTGACAGCCTTGTCTGAACAGAGAAACAACAGTCCCTCAGAGCACCTGCCTTGAGGTTGTTTGCACTGAAAAACCCCAACCAAAGGAAATTATTTGCTCCATTTCATGACACAAAATTGGCACCAGGAGGCAGAGGAAATACTCAATGCAAGTGGCACTAAATGCCAACAGGTACTGTGTAGTTCTGTTGTATTTTGGCATACAACCAGCAAAAGTGCTTTTGACTTGTTACTGAAAATAGAGAAGGAAACCCGATTTTTGGCTGATTAGAGCTTTACAGAAATTATCAGTTCACTAAAGCATATCAGAGACTGCGTGTCTACGGAATCTAATCCAAAATAAAAACAGTAATAAAGGGAGAGCTCGGTAAGGCCAGCTGGGGTCTCCCAGGCACCCAGCTCTCAGTGCAGACCTGAGAACCGCTGGGGGATTTTCACACATCCAGTGTATCCTACCCATACTTTTTCTTCTCTTGGAAAGCATTTGGAGACATTTTTTTCCCAGAAGAGATGTGGCAGAAGCTGATGAAACACTGCTGCCTCCAAATTCTCAGAAATTTCAAAGGCAGAACATTTTGCTCCAGTGGCAAACAATTTAAGGATAAAGAAGATGTTAAAAATGAGCTCAGTTCTCATTTCCCATGCTCAGCTCTTAGGAAGGGCTGGCTCCTGGGTGATTCCATCCCCAGAGCTGCTCAAGTGGGAAACCAAGCCTTAGGCTGCTGGGCATTACAGCTGTTACCCGAAAGTGCAGCTCCTGCAAGTGCTGCACAGCCCAGCCCCCTCCCCTAAATCCACATTAAAGCTATGCAAACACAGAGACAATTTAATACACTTTGGAGCTAAATTCTGAGTAAGCTTCGCTAGATAAAGAAACAGAAAAACAAATCCAGGCCACTGATTCCTGGAACCTCCTGTGGCTTACATCCTGATTCATAAACAAGGAAGATTTGATTTCCTAAAAAGAACTGTCCCATGCCATTGCTTTTTAAAAATTATCTGTAAAGATAAAGCACAAAAATACACAAAAAGGAACACACTGTGTGAGAAACAACGAAAGGAGCAGTTAGCATTTTTAAAAATACACTTTCCAGGGAGCTAAAATGTTATCTGTTTAGTTCCAGCAAATCCAATTCTTCAGACAATTCTCAGCAGAGAAATATTTAAAAAATATTCTCCAAGAGGAGAACAGGGATGGCTATAGTCCCAGTCTGAAAAAAAGGGCTTTTGAGTACTTTGGTAGCACCTCTGCTAGATCAAATGGTGGAAAATCAGCAGCTTTTGGGCTGTGGAGGGCTGCAAACACTGGGGTACAGGAGAGGGAGACAGCTCAGGTGTGACAGTCTAAAGAGAAACGACAGCTTTACCCAAAAGCATGTCGGTGGCTGATGTTGCATTCCATGAACAGCCTGAAAATCTACAATGTATTTCATCTTTGCAACCCTCCAAAACAATTTGCAAAACGTTTCTAGTATAATATGCCCCTTTAGATACATATGCAAAATATGTATGTCACTCGCAGGGAACAAAACATATTTAAAAATAAATTTAGGACTTGCACTTCAAAGGTAATTAACATATCCCTAACATTAATGAACATATTAATGACAGTACTTCTCAGTTAAATAGTAGCAGGTGATCACAGGCATGTCAAAGCAGAGGTGAAATGCATTAGCCAGAGTATCAGTGAAAGGTGTTTCTCTATTTTGTCTTCTCTGCACGTTGCAGGAGCTCAGAGCACGCGGCCACTGCAGCTCATGGACAGCGACGTGCCCCGGTGCTGAGACACCACCCACACTCCTGATGAAGATAAAACACCTTGATGGGCAAAGGTGATTTCTGCGAAGGTGGAAACAGTGGAAGTCTCCCACTTTCCCATGGCTGGTTATCAGCCAGCACAGCTACACAAGTCCCAGTGTCACTCGGAGCATCCCAGCCAGGAACTTCTTCCAGGGAGTTACTTGTGACCACTCACACAAAAGCCTCTCCTCAGGGTCATGCCTCATGAGAAATGAAAGCCTTCAACATAAGAAGACCCTAAAAGTGTTTTTCACTTCCTTTGCTGCTTTTTTTCACACCACAGGTTCTGAACTGTGCAGACTGAGCCATCACTTATCTCCCAGGAACACGAAGCTGCGCCCAGCTCTCCCCAAGGACACCAGAACATTTTAAACACTGGGACTACGTTTACTGAAGCTGTACCTGGAGGTTACACCCCAAAGCTACTTTGTACACCAGGCAAAAGCAAAACGAGTCCACTTATCCACTTGCCACTGACATGAGGCCAACACATTACACAGGGGTTTCATTACCTACAGCAGCACCAAAAATGTTTCCTGACAAAAACAACAGTTAGGTTTCTGAATCTTTATCATCCCCATGAATTGTCTTGCATTTTTTATGTTATTTTTTGATAATTCATTAGTTCACAGTAACACTCAAAAACAGACTGAAGAGGAACAAAGACACAGCTGCAAATAAAGTACTACCTTATACATATTTTTAAGCGTTTAATTAGCATTATGTAAGAGTTTAATTAGCATAGCATAAGAGTTTAATTAACATAGCATATCTCATTCCCTAATTTGGATTTATTTGGAACCTGCATGACAACAAAAAGAACAGGAAAAAGAGAGCACACAGATGAAGTGCACTGCAAATCCCACAGTCAGAGGTGTGACAGATGAAATAAAAGATCTAACTGTGAATGAGCTGCTCTGTTTCGGGTGCTCTGGGGAAGTGTCCACTTGTGATGCCTAATCAAGACAGACAAGGAAAGAAGGATCAGCTGTACTTCACTGCCTTTGTTTCCACAGTGACGGAAAGGATACACAGCAGTTACACGTGCATCAAAACCTCAGACAGGAATGAGACAGATGAACAAACCACTTAACGTGTACTTGACTGAAAACCCTGATGGACAGTCTTGGAATTGGCTTAGAGAGAAAGATTCATCTCCTGACTTCATCTCATCTGCAGACAATGGTTAAGAGCAGCCAGCTCAGAAGCAAGCACAGGTGGACAGAATCGTAACTTTTTAAAGGTTAGTACAGTAAAAATAGTGATTAACCACAGAAAGAGCACAAATCACTCCAATAAAGTAATAATGTTTTACATACTGCCTTAGGGGAGAAAACAGCCCATTACAGCCCTTAATTTTGACTCAGCCTTTACTAAAGTGCACCTGACACATCACCATAGGGTGTAATTCAATACAGTAGAAAGAAGCAGCACAGCGGATTTTCAAAACCATTTCCATTATGCCATCAATGTAACAATATTAAATCCAGACCACTTCCCTACCTGCTTGTATTCAGATTCTCTTCCAACCAGTACCTGCAGAACATAACCAACAGGATCTCCCTTCATGGGTGGGACCATTTCCCAGGTAACTTCACAGGAGTTTCCTCCCAGCTGTGTCACTCGAGGGGCTACAATAAAAGGGAATGTGTTAATGTTTAATATAAAGACCGCACTGAAATCTTATTTTATGAGCCCTGTAATATATACCGGAACATTTTAGAAAGGGTAGAGCACCTCTTACCTGTCAGCTCTGTAAGCTGCTAGAAAGGAGGAGTGGATCTAGAGAAAACTTTCAAAACTTAATTGCAGTGCTTTGCACCGATCTTCTGAAAGCAGAAGCCAATGCAAAAAATTACACAGACATTCATAAAAGCAGCAATTCTGTGAAGTCTTGAGCAAACATCTGTGGCAGTGGAGACGCCTGCACATCCCTCCCATGCTAGATGTCATTGAAAGACAGGAATAACATCAAACATTTCATTCAGGAAAAACAGGAGAGGGGATGTGAGAAGAGAAGCTAAAGAATTTTCTGTATTAGAGATGAAGTCCAGGCTGGGAAGCGATAGGACAAGAGTAATTTTCAAGACTTGGACTTGTATCTAACTCTGAGCCTGACATCCACTTGATCAGACCTGCTATTTCTAGCCAGGCTTAGACTAGTGCTCTCACTAGAACTCCACAGAGAAATTCAATTTGTCAGCTGTTACAAGGCTACTGTCCTTGGCAGAGGCTCTCTCACCAGCTGAATGCCAAGGGATGCTGTGCCTTGACCCACGGCAAGCTCAGAGCCTGGCAGAGCACAGATGGGGCAGCACATTTTTATGTGCAACAAAGCATCTGCCACTGGAAGGCATGAAAAAAACTGCAACAGCATCCAGGGTCCACCAGCCTCTTGATCAGGCAGAGCCAGCAAGCACAATACCAAAACCAAAAAGAATAAAACTGGGAGAAACAAGAGCGCTGAACACTTGTATCAGGTGGTGAACATGTGCACGTGCAAGGACACGAGCTTGTTAAAGGCAATCTAGATCCCCAACCCTACAAAAACAGACAACAGGAGGGTCTGCCACAGAAACAAATGCTGCTGCATACATTACACGAATTTTAGACTGATTTGTTACTTCCCCAAGAGGAACATATGAATCATGAAGGCCCAAATGTAATCAATATCCATTTACTTCTCTCTGCACATCTGCTAGTGTTGAGAGACTGATAATAGACGCCTTCATCTTAGCTGACAACAACAATCTCAATTATTTTTCCTTCTCCTTCCCATCCTCACGTCAATACATGTAGATTTTTGTCTGACACTTAAAAAACACTGCCATTACCAACAAAGCTATTCTAGGGTTGGCATCACGAAGAGAGTAATTAGGAGACCTTATAGGAGAATAAACACTTTCTTCTGATACATGAAAAGCCGAACTAAGTTTATCACATAAATTCCTTTATTGCTCCGAGCACAGAAGGGAATCAACACCATCGTTTTGCACCAACAGATCACCCCTGCCCACAGCATCACTTCCCCTCAGCAGTGTTCACTAGCAGGTTTTGCCATGCCCTTTCCTCTGTCACAGCCAGTGTTCTGTCAGGTACCCGAGGTCCTAGCCCACACACGACCTGGTATTTGCACCATACCTACGTTTGATACTCAGCCCAGGGGATGAGTCACATTTAACAGGGGCTCAACAGGCAGACTGGGAGTTCAAAACAAAAACCTCGGTGAGGTGAACTGAATAAAACGGATTTTTAGCCAACAAAATGCGAGTGTGACTACAGTGCGTGCCGGCATCCTGGGTCATCCCACACGAATTCCCATCCCTTGGCTGGGCAGCACATCTCACACCTGTGTAAAGGTGTGTAATCAGGATAACTCACCCCTGGCTAAGTATCTTTACCCTCAAACAAAAAAAACAGGTATTTTTTGCTGGAGAGTGTTCTTCTCCCTGGGAGTGACTCAGAGCAGCTGACCTAGCAGGGAAAGACACCCCCAACAGTGTTCTCCCCTCTCTAAATAATTTTTTTTACAAAAGGTGTCAAAATCACCAAAGCCAGATTTTAAACACAGAGAAGCAAACGAAACCTGTCTGACAAACTGGCAGTCGCTGTTTCTCTCAGTAAATGATAGGGCGTGACAGCACCCAGGAGAAAAGGTGCATTTGATTTCAGCTCAGCTGATCTCACAGCCCATACAGCAAACCCACTGCCCTTGGAACAGGCCAAAAAAGGCCTAATTAGGCCTAGAACAAAAGGCCTAATTACATCAAGCTTCATAATGAAACATCTTTCACTTTGGTTTTTACTTTTGCTCTTTCCTTCCTTCCTCCTCCTCCTCAGGAGCATAATTACTTAGGGCAAAATTTACACACAGTAGAAGACATTTCACTATAAAAACTTCATTTAATTAGGGCTTTAGTTCCTCTAGTGGAACACATGCTGAGTTCTAAGTTTAATGCTCTGTATGTGAAATATCATGATTAATTTTATACATTAAAGGAAAAAATAAACCCTGAAGGTCTACGTTGGACATCACCTACACAACCAAAAAACGTTTAAACTTCACTAAAGCTTAAATTGGTGGGTACACACACACTGTAGCTGTTAGACCCCTCGTATAAATGCTGTGGTAATCCAGAGCAATCCCCTGGTAAACACTATTGATAGCAGCAAGCATTTTAACAGTTTTTTATTACAACAGTGGCTGACATAACACTTACGTTGCTTGTATGATTTTTTTTGGCTGGTAATTTAGCTTCCCACCATTAAGTAAATCCACAACGCAGAGAAACCTAGAGTCAGCACAGACTGGTTCTTCACATGTATTGTTACATACTTATGGTAACCCTTACAAACTCCCCCCATACTTACCAATTCCATAAATACTTACATGTTACTTACACGTAAAAAACCCTGCTACATACCTTTGATTGCAGGTGGGACTGACTTAGTTGTGCAGAAGGTACAGATTTCTGAGAAAGGTCCCTCCCCAGCATCATTGACCGCCTGTATTCTGAACGAGTAACAGGTGGATTCCGTCAGCCTCTGTATCTTGTACGTGTGACTTGGTCCCCTATAAATTGGGATAAACCTGAAACAATAAAAATGAGAGCTTGTAGTTACACTGGAGCGGCACTGACATTTCTGGCTATTGCATTTATCAGCTCCAAGTATGCATCTTGTGAAAACTGGCACCACGTGCCCTGCAGGGCTGTTAAAAGCACGTATAAAAATGTCATGTTAATAACACACTAATGATGATGAGGAGGCTGGGGAAAGCAGAAGTTCATTGTCCCTTTTGAAACTACTATTACCTTGCAAAATGATTACACGAATTATCAGGAAGCACATCTGTCAGTGGGATCCCTAGTACCATGGAATCAAAATGGATTCATCCTGTGTCCTGCTACAACACACCACGTGTGCTGCTGGTTTAAAAGTATGATGAAAACACGATTAATATGTTGACTCTTTAATGGATTTGGACTTTATTTGCACATTAAGACACCAAGACCATGTCTTGTAGTCATCTGTGTAATCTTCCAAAATACTTCCATGGACAAGACAAAACAAGAGCACACACAAACCTGTCCAACAACATAATACTGAACAAAATCAATGTCACTTTAAAAAAAAAGTATATAATTGCTAAAGAGAATCTAACTTCTATTTTCTATTGCTCTGCTCAGATAAATGCTTTTCACTAACAGTTGTATGTCAGCCAGCAGTTTCTAGCTAAGCCCCTGACCCCCAGGAACTGAGCGCAGTGCGGATGAAAGCAAATAAAGAGGAAGGACCCAGATTGTGCATCCATCCACTCAGCCTCCACTAGGGAACAACGTCTTGCATGCAAAGAGTCCTGGCCTTGGAGAACATAAAATTTGCTGCGTAGGATCACATACTTTTTTTTTGATTATTTACTACCCTTATTCAAGTATCTTAACCATTTCAGAAGGTTTTAAATCACCAGGAAGCCAAGAGAGATTTTTCTTTGACCCCTTTATCTAGGTGCCAGCTTTATCCTTTGGCTTTGCATGAGATACAGAGTACAAGCAATTTGAGCATTTCAAAGAAACTGGGTCTGTCATTAGCTCTCAGGGACAGAAATCAATTTGTATTTTTTTTATGATTGCAATCCAAGTAAGTACAAACAGATCAAGAATCATCTGTAATAAAAGGAAATATTCAGGTAACTCAAATTGCTGGAAATGTACTCTGAGGATTAACGTGACTTACTACCCCCCACTGAGTTTTAGTGAGACCCACACCTTGATAGGAAACCAAAGATCTGCACCTACAAGTCTTTAAGAGGAGAGTTTAGAGACAATTTCGAAAGAAGAATTCTTTCCTTAACCCTATGCTTACCCAGTTTAAGAACTCCCTGCTACCCCACATTTCCGAGGCTCATGTAAGCAGCCACAGCAAGTTTCAAAAGACTGACACAAACCCGTTCTCATGGGATAAAACTTCTTGAGATTCACTGGGAGATGAGCAAGGAACACGTACTTAGGACAGCATGAAGGCTCAAGAGACAAGACAACTCTCCCTCTGCACTTCTTGCAGCTCAATCAGGCAGCTGGCTCAGAAACCACTGCAGTACTCCCAGGAGTGTAGAGACTTGTCTCTGACCCTGATCCAAGGGAAACAGAGAGCAAAAAACATCCAATACATTTTTCAGACTAATGACCTCTTTGCAATCATCTGTGGAGTTAGGTAAGCAAGGGAGGATAAACGTATCTTCCCAGAAAACAGAGAAGCACACCCTTACCCCAGGGTTGGGCTTAAGGTACATTTCCCAGACATTCATATGGTCAATACCAATGACTCAAATGACATTTTCATCTTTTGGATATGACTAAGGTCACTAACACTTCCTAACACTGAGGAAGTGATCTGGAAAAACATTTGAGCTCCTTCTGTCATTTGGGAACTGGACTAATACTCCCAGTTCAGTTAATACCAATATTCCCATCCAGTTCCACTCCTTTCTACTTCTCTGTCTCAAAAAACATCTTTAAGGAAAGCAACAACTGTTACAGAGAAGCTTGCACCACAAGACTGTAATGGAAGCACACTTAAACTTCTGAGATTTTACCATCTTTGAAGAGAGGGGGCTTCCAATTTCGGAAAAAGAAAGGCTGATGACCAAGCCAATCAAATTCAATTGCTGTTGGGCTTTATTGTGACACTAATGCTTTGTAATTGAGTTTGATGATGCAGATCATGATGTAAGGCACATAACGAAGATGAAAGATTAACTTCAAAATACTTGTGATTTTTTGATAAGGTAGTATTTTCCTCATGTGTGAAGTACGCATTTCAAAATCCTCCAGGATTATTTCTGTTATTTTAAAAAACGTTGTAGTTAATTGTTGTAGGTGGCTATAGGTATGGAGCAGTCTTTTTTCACTCTCCTGGGCTTTCTGCTGAAGGACCACAATGAACTCAAAGCTGAGTCAACCAGTGTAACTGCACATTGGTACTGTGAGGTCTGCATACATTAAAAATTATCTAAAGTAAGATAACTTGTTCATATTACTGCAACTGCATTTTAAAAATCTAAATCTTATTTAAAAAGTACATTTGAACATGAGCTCTATATACCTTTGCCTTCTTGGCAAGCCTGTTATTGCTCACTGTGCTTCATCCAGGCCTCATTCCAGATATTGCCTCAAGAACAAGTCAGCTCCGAGCTTGTTTGCAAGGACTTAGTCTCTTATCCATTGAAAAGTTGACTTGATCTGTGTATGGAAACCTTCCATGACCTCTATCTCACTCTCACCTTCTTCAAAACAAGACAGTTTCGATTCTCAGAGGTTTGCCCAGTTGAATTCAAGAGACAATATGCTACATACCTCAGCTGGCACCCTGCCTTTGGAAACACTCAGCCTCTGTGGTTACTGGCATTCTCAATACAGCTGAATTTTTTTAAGTTTGCACCATCCACAATTAAACCTGAATTATTCCAATTTTCCATGCAGCAGTGTTGCCTCTCCTCTCCACTAAATTAAACAGCAGATACCAAAAAGAAAGCAACTTTCTCCAGGGATGGAGACACTCCCCAGAGGCTACTTCTCCCTCATCTCACTCGAGCGATCCCAATTCTCCCTTCCCAGAGATTCTCACATCAGTCACGGATTATTCATTTACCTGCACGCAGCAGAGGAGAGAGAACATCATGTCCTACAGTGATTGTTAGGGAGACACCACTGCTGTTAGTTTTTCATCAATACCCTTTTATTCCCGGTGAAGATCTTCTTGGAAGTATTTTGCATGTCGCAGCTATTTTGTTTCCTCCTCTTCAGTCACTTCCAGTCAAGCAGAAGAGTATGAATGTACTCGCTCTACCTCTGCTCATTAATTCCCAGCACATTTTGAGCAGCAGGTTCCCTTTCAAACTCTTGGGTTTTGTTTATATTTTGGTAACCCGGTGGTTCTTACAAGAGCGTAATTTGAAAGAAATTCTACCGCAGAGCACTAAAGATGGCAATCTTGGGGGGAGGCAAAAAGGCTGAAAGAGCCACCCGAGTGATTCTGTTACTGCCTCTTAAAATATGTGGTCAGATGCCAGGATTTGGGCTGCAGAGAAATCATTAATACAGCACCAGTCCGACCCGGTGACCTGGGGCTTCACATAAGCACACACAGGCAGCTGCCTAATTAGAAACTAAAGTACAAGAATTTCACAAACCAACAGCTCTTTTAATATTATTAATGCTACATCACGTTATCTACACATTTACTGCCCCCACCTACTTTCTTAGACTATTCCTCTAATTTGGTTGCAGAACATTATCAAACACTCACTGATTTATGTGATTTTCTCTCCCCACCTGCAGCTCCCTGGACTGTAGGTGGCAACAGGGAAAGGGAAGCTTCAGACCAAAACCATCTAATTCAGAGATGCAGGAGTAAAGTCAACACACAATTCTTTTCATTTCTGCTGTATTTTAAAACATTCTACTCGAAGAGAAAAGTTTCACATCTGCAGCATCCTCCATCCCCACATCAATCACTGTTCCTATAACCAGTACTAGGCTGACCCTATCTTTCCAGCTTTGGGGCACTTTTCCAAGCCATTCTTTGGGATATCCTTTTGCAGACAGGTGCTGAGGGAAAGCAAACAGATAACAAGAGTTCCCCAAAAATTTTGTGCTCCCACTACCTCTCCCAACTCTGGCTTCCAGTCCTAAAACGAGGTGTGGACCAAACAGATGGGATGCACTGGCCCCTTTGACCTGAAGATCTGTTTTATGGAAGAATCCTTTTGGAAAGTTTAATTTGTAATACATATTACATCTATTATCTGTATTATAATGTATGCTCACCACTGCCAATGTGATTTTTGTTTCTGTGAATAATAATAGTAACAACAGGACCCAGTGAAGGAGACAACATTTCCTTCTTTATACTTAGAAAAGCAAAACTAAGTGGAGAACAGAAAAAGGCAGGAAGAGAAGTGATAACAGTCAGATGTGAAGAGTTTGGTTTTCTTCCCTGAAATATCTAGCACATCTGCAGGCTAGACAAAGGGTACTTGCTGCCAAAAATTGCTTTTTAGCTTGTTTCTACTAGATTATCTTTCATCTGCTGCTGAATTTGAGTTTGTAACCCATATTTACAACAGACAGTCACTTGTCAGATGTCTGGAATTATTGAGAGTTGAAGTATTTCAGCCTACAGAAGCTCCTCCACAGCAAGAACAATTGGTTTTTTTGGAAGGAGCATCTGGGCACATTCAGGAGGAATGGAAGGCAGAGCAGCAAAGTGCCTGACAGATGATTCCTGTGTGCAGCCACATCTGGGGGCAAAAGGAACAGGCAGGGAGGACAATACCGAGCACAGCTTAAATGGGAATTAACAGCATTTGAATGGAAGACGTGGGAGAAACCAGGGAGAGCATCCAATGGCCTCTCAAAATTATACAGTCAGGAAGAAGTAGACGACGAGGCAGATGCAACACCTTGTCAATAACCAACAGCAGATACAAATAAGAATGGACTTAAAGCTAAAACCAAAAGAGAACAAACACAGTTCAGAGCAGCAAACCAATATTCTTACAGCCTTAAACGTGTTTATCTTCCTTGTGCAGCATTAAAGCCACTTTCCCAGTATGGCAGCAACTAACAGCGTTTGTTGGCCTTCAAACGATGCTCACTGAGCACATCGTGTCCAAGCTGCTGCTGTGGCAGCCCCAGGAACCTGGGCAGAGCCGGAGAAGGGAGCCAAGCTCAATTCTACTTCACCACCATCAGCAAAGTGAAGCTGGAAGCTAAAAATGTGCTCTTGGAAAAGTGGCCAATGTGATCCTGCTGCACTAGGCTGAGCCTCCATTACTACTTTAGAGATTAAATATTAAGAGTCATTGCTCTAATCAAGGCATTATTTTTCTAAAAAGGTGGTTACAGATGTGCAGAAAATAGTTTTTATTATGGTGACAGTCTTGGGTCTACATGCTGCTCTTATTTATGATCTGCTGTCTGGAATATTCAGTTACCCATGAAGCCTGAAGTACCTGCAGATGTGCACAGATCAAAATAAAGGAGAAAATCTTGTTTCTTACCAAACCAGGGATTTTTAAAATATACTTATGGAGTAGCATCTTACTCTGTGTCTTGCCAGCTTCCTAACAGCTGAAACACCTCATATCACACATTTAACATGGTTTTCTCACACTTCACTTTGTCTCAAATAATGACACACATACAGTTAACTCACACCTACTACAAATGTGGGTTTACTCCTACTTCCAGGAAGAAAGCTGGAACACATTTACAAGTTAACTTTCTTACACTTGGGAACAGTTCTCCCTCTTCTTTTCACTTGCAAAGCCCCAAGTATCAGATCAGAATGCTCCTAATATAAATATCACTGTTATTAATAGCCATATTCACCTACACAATGCAGCGATATGAACACAGGCTGCGTGGAAAACTTTTCTGAACATTAACTTCCTATCTAGCCAGGCTTGCAGTGGAAACTGTAGCATGCCATCTGTCTTGGTGCTCATGCTTAATTTCCTTTTATCACTATTTTACCCAATACGAAAATGATTTTGTTCCTGCAGGTTTTTGCAAGGATACATTAACTTATCTGATTTTGTATTTTAATAGAATTTCACAAGCCAGTAGGACTGATACATAACAGTAATTGCTGTTAAAATGGGTGTAAATTGTCTTGATGAAATTAGGAGTGTAAACAATTTTTTAATTAGACTGCTTGAAACTTGCAGCAACCAGGGAATGATTATGCAAAAGTCATCAGGCAAGGGCAGCACATTCTGCAACTGATCCCTCCGTGTTTCTATTCTACCTTCCTTCAAGTTAAAGCAGAGCAAGCACCCATGTTGAGGTTCATATGTTCAACCACTCCCTGCTACCTCCAACTGAAGACAACAGAAGTGTGGGGGAATTGTCAATGATCCTTACAAGAAATTCTTAAAGAATATGTTTAGGACGTTTCTTAGTCAACCTTACCGACGACCGTCCCTTAAAATGTAATTATAGATGTATATATTTATTATGATTCTGTACACATAAAAATCACACAACTGATCTCAACTGCAACATACAGTGATCTAAAAGAAACACATGCAACTGATAAATGACCCACTACTAATTTACTTGCTAATTCTCCCTTTCAGACTGGATATTGTGAGCATTTTTAGACACTAAGAGGTGTAATTAGTTGTACGAACAACTAAAGATTAATTACCAGTACAGCAGGAAAAAAATAAAAAACATTAATTAGGTTCATTTCTTCCACAGAGGAAAAATCCATAGTATTCTAGAAAGTAGTGCAATTTGATTAACATAAATTTCTTGACATTACCACAATTAGAAAATGAAGTCACAACTGATAGTTTATTTAAAATAGAAAGGAATTTCACAGTCCTCTTTACATAAAGGTCACTTACTCTCAGCTAGCGTTTCTATGTACTGAGCTTTCCAGAAACAGATTTTTCTTCATTTCCACTAAGTGCTACCCATAACTGAAAGGACAAGTGATGCTAATTTCATCTCCCTAAATGTCACACCCCGAAGAGGTAATGGGAGCTAACGCAGGTACATCTCTGATGTACACACCTCTTCAAGCCCTTACACTAATCAGTGCCAGAAGATTTCCAAGTATTTTGCTTCACAGGTCTTGCAGTCAATGAAACATTTGATCTCCAACAACTGGCCTGTTACACCTCATTACAGAAAGGAAAAGTTGAAAACAATCCTTAATGACCAGGACACACTGGAGAGCACTGGCTGACTATCATTACATAAAACCAGAGCTGAGTCTTTGCCAAAAGGCCTTCAAAGCTGTTGGGTCAGGATGGGACTTACTGATTACTTCCTTTCTTTAAAAGAACTTGTTCATCTTTATATTTCTGCTTGTGAAAATGCTTCAAAAGCATTTTAAAGGTAACTTCTATTTTAAATCAAAGAAGGGACAATCGTAAGACTGAGTTGAGGGGTTTCAATATAAAGCTGTCACCAGTAATTTCAGATGTCTCAGGGAATACAGCAACAATGTCCTCTGAAAGACCAGGGATATGACAGAGGTCACTCTGCAGTTACCCATGTTTAAACCACAACCTCCTTCCCCGAATCAAGTACCATCTCTTCTCCCAACAGAGGCGACACCATGGCACCTTCCTACAACTCTTTCAAACCATAAAAGACTCCAAAACATCCTTCTAGATCATTTATTCTGTGTCATTTTTTCACCAGAGACTGGCTTCCTAGAGGGGTGGTCAGTCCCAGGCCTGTCAGTGATTCACAGGCATTTGGACAATGTCCTTAACAACACCCTTTAACTTGGGTCAGCTCTGGACTGGCCAGGCAGTCACACTGGACGACTGCAGGTCCCTTCCAGCTAAAATATTCTATTCTATTTAATTATTCCCTTAGATGTGCACAGTTTAGTGGCATTAGCCTGTGCAATTGCAGGGGCCAGCGATGCTCAGAGAGAGGTATTCCAGCATTTTCCACAAGCACACACGGGTGAGCGACCCCTCAGTCACAAGAGGGTTTATTTAATGGGAATGATCTCAGAGAGGGCTCCCACCTCTGCAACCACCCGCTGCTCCTACCAGCTCCTGTGTGGGCTGTCCTTCCCTGCTCATCAGGGATGACAGCTCTCCTGGAGGTACAGAACTGTACCTTGCAGGAGCATCTCTCACTGTGATCAATGCACAAAATGAAGAGCAAAAAGGGACTGTCGGACAGGGAACAAATAAACAGATCTCATTGCCAGGACCTGCCAGCTCCAGCTGCTCTCAAACACAACAGTGCACCCATCCCACTCCTCCGCTGTGCCCACGCCGGGATGGATTCACCAGCCCCAGCTCTGGCTCGTTTCAGGAATTACCTGAGCTAATTGCTCCAAACTCAACCACCAAAGGGAGCCATTTCATGCAAGGGCTCCGTTCAAGCAGGAGACAGCACAATGTAGGAGAGCAGTTTCTCTGCATCTCTGGGAGTTCAAGTGGACTGTAAGCCAAATTCAAAGCCAAGAAGATCCAGCAGAGTATCAAGTTCAAATTGCTCCTAATTAACAGCTCGTAAGAGACCATTTGCAGTGGGAAAAGCTTGTGCAAAAGCAAAGGAACATGCTAAAGCCCGGAGCCAAAGCAAAGGAGAAAAAAGCCTTCCTTGCCTGCTGCAAGGTAACATTTTATTCTTACAAGGCAACTTCCTATTTTCTCCAGTATAAAGACAGGTTAAAAACAATTTACAGTTCTTCACCATCCTACCTGCAGTGCTACATGAAAGCAAAGCAAAGCAGCCTGCTGGATGTGTCTTTAGAGCTGACTGAGTCCCAGGGTGCTGCAGTTGATGGGCTCCTGCCAAGCATCACTGCACTCAGAGGGAACTGTTTTTACCAGTCAGACTTTCAAATGGGTATTTATATTCATTGGACACCTCTCAGGATTAATACAGGGGAGCGTGTACCCTCTCTGCATCAGTACAGTTGAGATACTGGGAGGTATTAAGGCATTATTCATGGTGGGTTTATTACTTAAAATTAGAGCTTTTGGGCCAGATCTTCAGCTGGCATAAACTCAGTACAGCTCTATTTAAATTAAAGGAATTGTGCTTATTTACATCAAATTATGATCTGTGCTGAAGGTCTCTAAGGATTATCTACTCGATAAGTCACTTATTTTAGCTAATTGGAAGTAGTTGAGAGTGTTTCTTAGTAAATTATGAGCCATCTATGATATTTATTCATTGAAGAGCTCAGACTGTTAGGAAATGCTTGCATATTGTCTTTCTTTCCTTCCTTTTTTTAACTGAATATATCTCATCACAACTTTGGAGCTACATTAGCAAATCTTCCCATGCAAAGTTCACATGGGAAGATAGTTTTTGCTCAGCACTGACTGTTAAATTTAAACACGGATTTTCTTGTTTCTTGCACACCTTATTTCAAAATTATTGTGGAGCTACCAAGCTGATGCCAAGCTCATATTTTCCAGTGCTGTAAAACATTACAGCTATAAAATCATGACCACCATGTTGCCCAAAAAACATTGTTCTGCTCAGGTTTTGCCTTTCCTAGACCTCTGATTTGTAACCCTTGGCTTTATTAATACACACAGCAAGCTGGGTGCAGTATCTTTGTTTCATATTTTCCAAAAGGTAAAGCACTGTGGCCATGAAACTTGATATTAAATTTACTGGCAGAGAGGCCAGGGTTTGCTGAAATCTCACCAGTACAGGAATGATTTCTGTTAGACCTGGCAGTGTTAGGTTAATGGCTGGACTCAGTGATTTAGAGGTTTTTTCCAACCTTAATGATTCTGTATCATTTACAGCTTTGCTGCGTAACTTGCTCAGAATACAGGCACAGACTGCCTATTAAAACAGTACTTTGTACATATTTGTAGGCACAAAGCAATCAGGAAAACACCACCTTTTTTTCATTCACAACTGCATTATGATGAACCAGAACTGTTTTGCTTTAGAACAAGGAAAAGATTCATCTCTCTTACCTTTTATTTCTGTCCTCTATCTGCAAGATATAGACCATGTCATCAGTAGAGTGAAGCTTGGAGCTGCTGTCTCCCCACTTCAGCTTCAGGCTCTGAGGCCCTGCTGCAGCACACTCCAGCCGTGGAGGTAAGGGTGGCAATGGCCTGGTTTTTGCTTTAATAAAGTGGCTAAAAGGTCCAGCTCCAATTTCATTGACAGCCTGGATCCTGATCCTAAAACAAACAGCAAAGAGATGAATGTTAAATAAAGTGCTTTCAGGAGGTTCTTGATATAAACATGTCTCAAGGGACAAGAGAGCCTTCTGGGGCCGACTGCCCCATCCCTGCCACAGTGCCCAACTCCAGCTCCTAGTGCTTTTTGTGCCAAAATGGAAGGTTCTGTTAACGCAGCAAGGATCATCCTGCTTAGACTGTAAGAGCTGCAGTGAAGATGTTAGAAACGCAGCAAAGCAGAGGGGCAGGTTTGGGTAAGCAACCCCAGGACCTGGTGACAGCCCCTTCAGCCACACGAACAAGGGACAGCAGCACAGGAACAAGCACAGCCTGGAAAACGTGAAGTGCCCAACCACGAGTAAACAAAAAGCAAAAGTGTGTTGCGGTTGTCTAACAAGGATCATGGACTAATTTAGGTGAAATCATCCAGGGAAAGCACTGGTGTCACTGCCACGAAACTCATCCCTGTGTTGGCAAACACACTGAAGATCCAAGAGCAGTGTTATCGCAGGGTCTCACAAAGCACACTATTTAAGCACAGGAAACTCTGCTGGGAGGAACTAATGGAGAAGGTTAAATCCACAAACCTCCTACACTCTGACACAAACTGCAGAAATGCTAACTGCCAGTGAACTATCTATTAGATCAAATAAAAGTTGGACCCAAGTCACTCTCACAGGATGCACAAAAGCTCTCGAGCCATTTGAATGACACTGAGGACACCAAGAAATAAAGCAGACCATCTGCCTGGTCACAGCAGCTTGAATTTGGAAATGTTCTTAAGACTGAGCCAGTCTTCTAAATTCTATTTCTTTCTTAAGCTAATGACTCCTGCCTTATACTTTGTTCGTTTTCTCTTACCTGTCTGCACTTCAGTTTAATAATTAGAACATTGAGAATCTGAGATGAGTGAGGAGTAGCAGTCTCTGACCACGGTAACATCAACAGCACCATAACAAAAATGAGTAACTTGCACTTCCAAACAGTTTTGAGGACTGTGTAAATAGAAACATTGGTACAGATGAACCTAAGTGTTTCAAAAGTTCATTACATGGAAGACAAAGTAAGAAAAATCAGGATGGAGAAAATGAATTAAGTTTTTTGGGATAGTTCAGCCTAGTTTACTTAGCTGGAGAGATGCCATTTACTTTGGAAATCCTGTGCACAGCAGCCTTGTATTTTCTCATGGGTAAAGACTCTTTACAAGAACTCTCTTTGCCTGGCAAAGCTACTTATTTTGACTGAAGAACATAAAGTGATGTAAGTTCACACAAACAGCATATGAAAAACTACTTTGCTTTGAACAGCAAGTTTCAGCTCTACCATCAGGAAAAGAATATGTTAAAGGGATAGGGAAAAAACTCTCCAGAGGATATTCCCCATTAGAAAAAAAACCCCAAAACCGTATTTTCTGCATTTCAAGAACATAAAAGGTTACACTTTTAATAAACATATTGCAAAATAATGAAGTCTGATCTATTGATTAGTCAGCTAAAGCCATTGCACACTGAGAATGCAGTGTGTATAGAGAGTCATGTACAAATGTGTGCTCAAACCTTTGCTTATTGACCCAGCCATTAACAGGGGGAATGTGTTGCTTGGTGTGGAGCTGCAATTTCCCTTTAGCCATCCTTCTGGCTTCAGGAAATGCATCCTGACCACCTCACAACACTACATTCATCCTCTTCCTCCCTAAGGGTGGATGGCACAAAGATGAAAGGAGTTGAACCTCCTCTTCAACTGCTGCTTAGCAGCATTTGACACAGAACAAAAGGCTTTTCTAGTATCTGAAGAAGTGTAATTAATATAAGCATTGATCTTACTTCATATTATGGTATTGGTTTGCTTTAGACTGGAGAGTCATTACATCAATATTTAATGGTATTTCTAATAAAAAACAAAGCCTGTCTGAATTTTCACTGGATTCTAGCAAGCTATCCATTAGCATATGCACATAAACTGTAACAGCTGTATTACAGAATGCGACTACTGTTTTTGTAGATTGATTATAGCAGCATGCTCTAGAGTACATAGCCTTTTGTTTTGTTTTATTTGGTATTACTGAAAGTCCCAGTAACAACAAAGCCTCTCCTGTCCTCAAGCATTGCAACTTCAGCTGGTTTCCAAATGGCAGCCACCACACCTGAAAACAAGCAGTGAGTGAAATGAATCCCTCTCCAATATCAGATTTTTTAAGGAGAAGCTGATAGATGTGCTTTTTATATACTTCCATGAACATACACCTGCATTTACTTGTCTCACTTTTGCCAGGTATTTGCACAAGGTAAAAATGTGTCTCTTCACTCACTTTTTTCTCGCTTTCCTCTGCTGCACAGAGTTCTTGCTCCCCCCTTCTGACACACACAAATATGCACCCGCCCCCTTCTGACTCTGGAGCACAGTAAGACTGATGAAAACTCTTAAGCCTTAAAATAGAGACAGGCATCTTTACAAATGAACGATGACACTGGGAAAGCAGGAATTGATTTACTTGACTCTAACATGGCTGATGTGGCCACTCTTTTCTGCTGATTGCACCGCCACAAAGCTCTGTAAATTGCCACTATCATTCCCAGGGCCTGAGCTCCATCAGACACACACAAACAACTAATTCTGTGTTTCCTGTGCACATGGCAGTGCAACCCAAACCCAGGTGTCTCCTCCCTCTGAACTCCAGCAGTGTCTGCTCAATGGATATCAGGCCTTGGGAAGCCCAACAGGAAGGGGAGAAGGAAGAAGGGAAACAGAAAAGGGAGAAAGGAGGACCATGTGGAGAAGGGGGGAGAGCAGATGGTGGTGAGAGAGCACCTTGTACTGCACCATCTCTGCTCCAGCTCAGGTGCTTTTTTTGTGTCCCCACCCCAGCCTGTGACACTGAGGTTTTCCAGCCGGGTGGCACAGCCAGGGTGGGCAAGAGAACATCCACAATTAAGTGGAAACCAATTACTGTTTACAGAACTGGTACTGGGAAAAATCAACTCTTTATTTTCATGTAAAAGTACAGTATAGACAAGCAGAAATATTTGCAGTAAAAGCACTTCCTGAATTCCTTTCAACTTTTTCACTAATGGTTTCTAAGTGAAAATACCCCAAACATCCTCTTGGAAAGAAAGATGGCTTAACAATCTGACAATCACAATTTGACAACAAGTTTTTTGAAAATGTGAAGACTGTATTTAGGAATAGTACCTAATTCTGCAGACCCTGGACCAGTAATATTTGTATTCGTTCTCACAGTTTCCCACTACAACTTTTAAACATTTAGAAAGGAAAACCATAAATCAGACCAGGCAAATTTAGAAACCATGAAATGATCTCCAACAGACCATTCTCTCTTACAAGATTCTTGACCCCGGGAAATAAAGACACTAAACAGGATGCTATTTTCAGATTGGTCACAAAATCCTTTGTATAGTATTCCAACAAACTGAAAAGTCAACTCTTGAATTAATTTTAGAGTCTGACATGAGAAGACTTTGATTCCCTAGTTCCCATAAGAGGAATGCCACCAGTTGCAATACTCGTGCCTGTGGAAACCTGTGGGAGTTAAAATGCCAAGGACTTCCAAAGGGGAGGGGAAGCAGCATCCTCCACCAGCAGCAGCAGCAGCCTGGACACGATGAAGAGCAATCACACAGTGCCCCACAAGTCCCCACTCAAGACTCCTGGAAGAAGACTTAGTTTTACACTATGAATATTTTGCTTTATAGCCCATTAAAACTTTGCTAATTTGAGCATCCACATGTATTTTTCTCTCCGTCTTGGATGATCTTTTACTTGATACGGTTTAAAAATTCAAAATATTTAGAATTTTTATTCCTAAACCAAAGTAAGTGTTGCTATTAAAATTTAGTAATGCTACTATGTATTTCTGTACACTGTGTAACTTCAGAGGAGAAGAAGCATTCTTAAAAATTGAAAGTTGTTTTGCAGCAAAGTATCTCAACAGCAGAGCACAATTATCTATGGAATGTGTTAAGTGAAGCTTGGGAACAGAGTGTAATAGAAAATTGGTGTTTCTGTGACTGTTGAATACTTATTTATTGTGGAATATTTATTAACTCACTCCTAGTTACATCAGTTCACAGAAAACCAGGCCAAGTATATTACCCTATAATCCGAGTTTCCAGAGCTTCGTGGCTATGTCAATAAAGCAGAGAGACTGCAGAACTCAGACATATTTCTGCAGCTGCTCACCAGCCAGGATGTTTACACAGTGCTGTGGGGAGGCATCTGCTTTCTGCAGAGCAGAGCTGGGCTGTGTCTGAGCTGGAATCCTCTTGACTCAGCCCTGCAATGGCCACTCACAGTGTGACAGAAGCATGTCCCAGTTCCTCCTGCCTTAACTGCATTTTGGGATGTTGATCCATCTCATGGCCTGCTGGCTGGATTTGCTGATAAGGAACAAAGCGTCCAACTTGTCAGCTTCCAGCACATCTCCGCAGAGAGCCTGGAGTTCACTCTGTGTGTCTTGGGCTGCTTCTGTATGGCCATTCCCACACAGATGCTGGAAGCAAAGCAATGCCAGACCCAAGCTAACAGCTCCAACGGGTGCACACACGTGGAGAGGCTGTCAGAGTCACCCCCTACACAGAACAATTTAAATTTCCAATTTTGGACTTGCTGGATTCAAAATAACCAAGATTTGCTTTCAATTTTGGTTTCCCACAACCAAAAACATTGACAGTGGAATTCCAATTCAACTGAAACATATAAACCTTTTGCTGATTTACTCCAAATTCTGCTGAAACTTTGGCAAGGGAGTTCAGAGCCTCAAACCCAATAGTACTTGGCTTGTTTAGGAAAAATATGTTCACCGCTTTTAAACACAGCAGGGAATAAACACTTGAGAGGGAGAAGAGTAAGTTGTGTTAAACAAAACTGACATGGAAAGAAGACTCATCAGTGAAGAAATGTAGAGAAAGGGATCAGTGATGTTCTGAAACATTCTTCTGATTCAGCCAGGGAGGGCAGAAAATGCATCAACATTTAGCACACAGCCTGATAATCCTGTTCCTTAAGGATTTATCAGGGCAGACATTCCCTGACCAAAGACAGGTATCAAAATATGCCTGAAGAAGAAATATCAATTCAAAAGTTAATGATCAAACCACTTTGACAAATCTATTTTTGATTAGCAAAAAATAATACTTCAAACTATTGATGAGGGGCATTTGCAATCTAACTGCAGTCACTCGTCTTCCCTGACAGAAATGAGATGTAAAATATAGGGTTTCTCTCATTTTATTCAAGAAAAGAGCTTTCCTACATTATTACTTCTGATCAACCATCCACTTGTCTGTGCTCTTCAGTGGGATTTTTTTGGTAGGAACTTAGTCTTACAACAATATTTAGAACAGTTAATGCTTGTGGCTTTAGCTGTTTCATTTGGACCAGAGACAGGACGAATTCCTGACTAAAACTTTGTGATTTAATATGGTGCTTTCTCCAAAATAATGAAATAAGAATGCAAAAAGAAAAATCATTCCAATCGCCATTTCTAGGCCTTGAAGACAACGACATGTCCCTAAGGGAAGCTGTAGACAACCAAGAACCAGCTAAAAAAGAGACTGAAGTAAGACTTCGGTGAAGAATTTAAATGGCACATTCTGTCTTGAGCGAGTTGCTCAAAGTTCCCATTTCAGCTTTTTTGGCTCTTGGTTGAACCAACATTTGAGGAGAAACCAGGGAACACAAGACTGCCCAAAGATGATGCACTTCCACAGCTGGGTGACCAATCCACAGACAAACTCTTCAACTTTATATGAATGATCCGTGAGCAAGCAATGTGTGCTCCTCCCTTTAAATAACTTCTGGTGTACGTGTTTGTATCCTTGCTACACCAAGTTCTCTTGTTTTAGGAACATGATAAAATTTGAACTTATCATATGCAAGACCTGTAGGATTGTGACCTTGAATACAACGTAAAAAAAAGGAAAATGTTACAGCAAGTCTGTGCCATATCTAATTTTACAACTCTGTGATCAGATTTCAGTCTTTATTAGAACAGTTCTTAAAATAGAATTGCTTTTGTCACATATTTTGTTGTATTCTGTTCACTGCCTGCATGGAACCATTTTTCTTTCTTAATTAGCAATTAAGGAGAAAATATATAAGCCTGAACATTAAACTATTAAAATTTTGGCAATGCCACTTAGCAATTTAGAATGAGAAGCAATATAAATTGGTTTTAAATTCAGATTGTCTTTTCATTAATCTCCATATATCAGAGACAAAAAATAGCTGTAGCTACACAAATAAAAGTTCATTGTGTGAAAATTGCTAACCCTGCACAGGGATCAATAACTTAATAATTTAATCCCTTGGAATAGTACTTCTAAGTGGCTGAAAAAACATGAGATGTAACACTGTAATTTTAATTATTTATTGATTATTTATTTTAAAATTTATTATTAGCAGTGTAACCTTAGCTTAGCAGAGCAACTCAAAAAGGAGAGGTCAGAGATAATGCAAGGAGAGGAGAAAAGAGGAAAAAAGGTGAGAGAAAACAGTATGTGATCAAGAACTACCACAATTCATTCCACCAAGGAATGACTGCAGATTCCTGTGCTCCCTAGGCTGAAAGTTTGGCTTGTTGGTTTGCATTTAAGTCACTCTCCATGCCACGAGCACTTCCTGTGTCAAACTGAGCTGTGTGATGTCTGCCCCGTCCCCAAAGCCGCACTCACCGGTACGAGGTTTCGGGCAGCAAACCCTCGATGACGTGACTCGTCACGTTCCCCACGGGAATGCTGACGTCCCCCAGGTCGATGTTGTAGGACGTGATCTCGGCCCCGTTATTGCTCGGCTCTTCCCAGCTCAGCACAAGGCACACAGAGGGTGAGGGCTGGCAGGCACCCACGTGCTCATCCTCCAGCACCGACAGGATGGAGACGGCATCAGGCACGGACGCGGGGATTCTGCAGGTCACCAGCTCGCTGTAGGGTCCAGCTCCAGCCTGGTTAATGGCCTGGGTGAGAAAACAAAAAATATTTACCAGTGTTCTCCTTCAGATGTGTGTCAAGTTCATAATGATGGACTGTGCAGCCTGGAAGAGCTGCATGAATTCTTCAGAGGATATGCACTGCTGGCTTCCTCTCTAAAGCATGACTCATACCTCTGCTCTCCTAGGGAATTAGTATCTTCCTTTGTCACTCAGGAACGTCTCAGAAAAACTGAAGAGTATTTCTCTTTTCCCTAACAGATATTTAATAACCTTTTTATCAGTGGCAAACTTTGGCTAGTAAGGGAAGATGTCATAGTCATGCTGCCAGTGACAGGTGACATCATGTTGGCTCAGCAAACTGGCTACCCAAAATCACTGACCCACCCAGTACAAAGTCCCCAGTATACTGCAGGGTGCCCCATCAGATGCTTTATGCGAGCAAAATATCCCTAAAAATAAGGGATATTTGGCTTGTTATAAACTACCGTGGTGTCTAATTTGGGAAATGGATAACTAATTTCATGCTAAAAAGCTTCTGATATAAGAATACAGGACCTCAGCTTGGTGTTAAACTTATGACTAACATTCCCCCAGAATCACAGAATCATTAATGTTGGAAAAGTCTTAACTCACTACCAAACCACAACCAAAGCACACAGCTCAGTATCTCCCACAAAACAGGAAAGCAACAATTTATAAAGCTTCTCATCTTAAGTCATAGATCCTGAATCCCAGTGGAAACCAAGTTTCAAAACCTGGCCCATTTCTGCTCGTTAATTAGAGGCTGTTGTCTTTGCAAGCCCAACACTGCACAGCTGTACAGGCCTGGGGTTTTATCAACTGATGCTCAGCCAGTGGCAAAAGCTGTACCCATTGCACTGGAATTGCCTAGGCAATGACTGATGTCACCTCCTCAGGATTATTATAAACTCAATCACAGAACCACACAGGCTGGAAGGGACTGTGGGACTCATCTCTTCCAACTTGCTACTCCAACCAGGGTCAGACAATGCAGACCAGGTTGCTCAAGCTTTTTTTCCAGTTGGGTCTTGAAAAATTCCAAATACGTAGATTGCACAGCCCCTCTGGACAACTATTAGATTCTTAATTGCCTGCACGGTGATAATTTTTTTCTTTGTATCTATCTGAACATCCCTATTTCAGCCTGGAGCAACACTGGATGCAGTATTCCAGGTTCTCAGGAATGGCATGTAATGGGCAATACCACCTTCCCTGGACCTGCTGGCTGGGCTCTTCCTGACACAGCCCAGCATCCTGCCAGCACACAAAGTATGGGGAGAGCTTACAGAACACGGTACAGGAGAAACTACAGGAGTCCAGAAGGCACAGACCTCCAGAAACAGCTTTGATACTGCCCAGCACCCTCCATATTTCCTTTACATTCGGAAAAGTTAGCCCAGAGCCTCCCATCAGATTACAATCAATTCAAAAATCCAGGCTTACAGTGTTGCCAGCAGGACTCTGACGGCAATGACAGGACACATCAAACAATTGTTTGATTTCTAATCTATGCTTAACTGCAGTGAATAACTTATTTCTGCTCTGCATTATACAAACACAAAGCCATGTTCTGTTTTTCCAGGAGGCATTTTGTTCAATTGAAGAAAGAGATAATAAAGTTAGATTTGTCAGCCTTTAAAAAGCCCTTCAAAACAAATCCTGCTCCGGGGAAATCTTCTATTTAGTGCAGCGCTCCTGGAGCTGTTAGAAGTGAGCCCTGTTTCATGCTCTGCCAATGATATGATTTGTCTTGCCTCTAAACCAGTGTTTGGCAATTTGTATCTTGCTCCAAGCAATTTACTGTCAGCGGCATTTTTTAACTGCTTTATTGGACAATCTCATCACCGTAACTGATGGGGCTTTGCTGCCTAGCTGCTTTCCCTGGCCACCCCCAAATGACACAATATTTCCCTTTGCAGAAGCCACTATTGTTTTCAGGAATATTCATTACAGGAAAAAAGTTGAGCAACAGTAAAGACAATTGTCTGCTCTGCAGTTAGATATGCCTGATTCCTCAATTCCCTTTTTTATTGAGTTACCGTACATTAAGATAGCAACACCGTGTGTTTATTAGGAGGCTGAATAAATGTGGTTTGGGGCGTCTTTATTTTTAAAAAGAAAAAGATTTCTCTGTTAAAGCTGGTAACAGATAAAATAAACTAAAATTTCTGACACTAACTTTGTCTGTTATATCTACTTTGTGGAGAGTTTTTTGTGTAATTGTTTGAAGATTCCAGTGTATCTTGTAAGAAATTCTCCATATAATACAGAAGATCAGATCCAGAGAATGAAGCTCTCTAGAAAGTAATACCCGAGTCACTGATAGATAAAATAAAATGTCTTATTGCTGTTGTGCCTTTCCTGTAACTTCTGCCTATGGATTAAATTATACTGGCTGTGTTAAAAACTGAGAAGATTCGTGCAACATTTTTGTGGCAGGCAGTTTGAAATAAGCACCCACTGGAAATCAAAGATGCCATACAGCTGGCTGTTTCCATTTTTAACATGAAATTTTCCTTGGGCTCCCCGCAGCAGTGGTCTCACAGTCTCCTCCCTGCCCAGCAGATGCTGAATGCTCTCCCTCTTGCAGAACAAGAGGCACTTTCTGGCTCACACCTCCCAGCCACTCACACATTCCCTCGTTCTCCTTCCCCCACCGTGTCAGAGCAAGGTACAGACCAGCTCTGGCCAAGTCACAAAATACATTTGAGTGCACTTGGAGCTGTGGGGCCTGAGCTCTTGGGCTGCTGGCCAGCTCCTCGAAACCTTCTTCCCAAAAAATATAAAAAAAAATCAATATCCTGTTTAAGAAAAAAATATAAGAAGGAAACACTCAACAGAAGCATGTTGTCCTTGATCAAAGAAATTACCCTGGGTGGTCCACATGTTACCAGCTGGGTGGGTATTTGGGTTGGATTAGTGGTGGTATTCTGTCTTCAAAAACAAATATATCTTGTGGAAGAGTATCTTGGGTAAAATATTTTTACTTCATTCTCCATTGCTTTGCCTTCCATTTATTTATCAGTAGACATAACGGATGAAAAGTCCTGTATTTCTACTTTCATATAGATACATAAAATATATTTTAACTGCTATTTTTTAGTGAAAATAATAGGAGAGAAAGAGATCAAAGAAAAAGAAATCATGAGATCCAATCTCACAAATCTAAGAGACAAAATGGCAAAGATGAGAACTCACTTTCTGGCAGGTACCATCTCCTATACACAACAGGAATCTACTCAGCTGCTTTGCCTTGATAAATTAAACAGATGCTGGAATTCATTATTTAAGCCAGGGAAATCTGCAACATCCAGTTGAGAGGTAGATATTATTTACTCTCCTTACCGTGAAAAAAAATGATTTTTTTTTTTTTAACATTTTCTAAACCATTACCATGTTGTTTTGGTGTCAGAGGGCAAGGTGGCTGTTACAAGCATCGGCCACTGAAAGTAACAAAACACGAGCAATTTTTAAGTAATACATCAGTCTGCATTGCTTAAAATAAATGTGCATTCCTTCTCCCTTAGAGAGCACATAACTTCAGAGGGGCTAACGACAAAAATAAGAACAGCAGTGGAAGGAAACACTGTTTGGATCTCAGAGGGCAGCACGTGCAGCCCTGCCGTACCTGCAGCCTGCAGCAGTAATGCGCTGCCGCCGCCAAGTCGCTGATTTCAAAGCGGGTTTCTGTGCCACTATATGCAAGCTGTAGAGATTCCTCCTCTTCTCCCCACTCTAATCTGTATTCAGAGATGTCAGCACCAGAACATTCGGGACTCTGCAACACAAATATTTATGTGGTTCAGTTCAGAAACGAGCACTTCGGATCGCTGTGTTTCACTGGGGAAGGAATAAAGTACATGGAAAAAAACCCCAACAACCACCCTTATTTCTAAATTAATACACCATTACTGCTGCAAATGGAAATGTACTGAGTTAATGTTCCCTAAGAGGTTACTGAAACAGGACAATTCTGCACAAAAATTACCTGACTGAAATTCAGAGAAATGAGTGAGTGTACACAGCTACTCTGCTTTCCATCAGGACACTCAGGAATAAATTGTCTCTCCACTGGCTGGGCAGAAGCTCAGCCGTGGAGAACATAAAAAAAGCATCAGTCTAGTGCAGCCTAGTTGAGAGATCAAAACACAGCTCTGGAAGCACTGGCCTTGGAGCTTGAAGCAGTCACTTGTGCTGAGAAAAGAGCTACCTCAAGGGAGGAGCTGGCCTGAGGTTCTCTGTGGAAGTCACCCTTCAGTCCCAGAATGGGACCTGGGAGTGTGGATCCTGGCACATTCACATTCACAGTGAGTTTCCCATGGGATCACAACATCATCACATGGTTTGGGTTGGAAGGGACCTTCAAGATCACCTCATTTCCCCCACTGCCATGGGCAGGATACCTTCATCAGATCAGGCTGCTCCAAGCCCTGTCCAACCTGGCCTTGAACACTTCCAGGGATGGGGCAGCCACAGCTTCTCTGGGCAACCTGTTTTGGTGTCTCACCACCCTCACAATACAGAATTTCTTCCCAATATCTAATCTAAACCTGTCCTCTTCCACATATCCCTAATCTAAACCTGTCCTCTTCCACATATCCCTAATCTAAACCTGTCCTCTTCCACATATCCCCAACAATCCCTTTACTTAGGGGAACACAGAATGAATGCCTGAATGTGCTGGAGATGAGCCAATACAGGCAAAACAGCACAGTTCCCAAACCAAAATATTTAGTGTTTTTAGCAGAACTACCTAGAGCTGTGTTGTGTGGCCTGAAGCAGCTTGGGGAAGCACTGCTCTGCCTGCAGAAGTGTGGCCCACAAGGACTTGGTGATTATGACAGGCAAGGTGTAATTTCCAGTGCAAGGATCCAGAGCCTTGCTGCACACCACCCTGCACAGGCACAGGGACTTCTCTGGCTCTGCCTCGGAGCTTCCAGCTGTTCTAGTAGGAACATTCAGAGCTCCTAAGGCAGATTTTAGAACAATGTGTAAAGAAAAGCATCACAGTAGGCACCACAGTGTGCTCTCTAGCCAGACTCCACAGTGCTTCACTGTTCTTATTCATATCAGCCAAAAAATGACACTCTTTAAGAAAACATAACCACTGCAAACCACAGCTTCATTTTCAGCTAGAATAAACAAATATATCCTTCAAACAGAGAGCCTACCAGAACCACTGCTTCATCCCTTCATGGCTGGGGAGAACAAATCCCTGACCATTAAAAGGTAGCATCTAAAAGTTCGGTGCGATTTCTAGTTGCAAAAATTATTAATACCCCCAAACTGTACCGAGTACACCTGTTTGTTAGAAAAATTAAATGCAGATTATGTTTGTATCTAGATATGTTGCTAGCACAATCAATTTATTTGAGCATCTTGTGAATGCCAGTGACTCCTTGGTCAACAGGGGCATTGTTTTGGGGAGGAGCCCAACAGAAGCAGGGCTGGAACGGCTGCCAGATTTTCACTGAAAGTCTGTGGCAGAACTACAGCCCCACTGAACCACATCACAGTGTTATTTATGGCAACATCCTTTCTTTTCTGCCTTAATTACACAACATTTTTTCTTTAATGGCACCAATCATCCCCACAGCACTTCAGCTAGCACTTATCTTGAGCCCAGTGCCTAAGATGCTAGAGAACGGAGGAGGAATGCACACAAACTAAAATAAAAGTAAATATTTGGCGAAGAGACAAACAATTTTTGAGGGGGAAAAAGCCCTACATCGTAAGCATTTATGGAGAGTTAATTTCATATCAGAGACTCCAGTTTCAGCCAAAATCAAATATTTGTCTTCATAATTCCAACTCAGAACACGCTGACGTGCTAAAAGCTTGCAGAGAGCACTTCTATCATCTGATGTCAGTGCAGGAGGCCTTGTGTCTGAATCCTGGTCTGGAAGACTCATGACCAACTTTATGAAATTCTTCAGAGCAAAGTAGAGAAGATGATTTTCTACAATAGAATAGCTTCTACACACGGTTGCCTTGCATTAAAAGATAATTCCACACCAGCAAACAGCTCTCAAGCTCGCTTCTGAGTTCTGTGGTGACCATACTGGTTTGGATAAGCAAGGTGGAATCAAACACCTCGGGCACCTGACTCACCTCCCAGCTCACCAGGACTCGTGTGTCGGACAGGAAGGACAGGGAAGGTGCTCTGCACTGGCCTGGTGGCCCTGCTGCTGTGGTGACCTCTGTCGCCTCCGAATACGGCCCGTACTAGAGGGGAATAAGATATTATTATAATTAATATACAGGTGTACACCCATCTCAAAGCCCTCAAGGGCTTTCTAAGAACAGCATATGAACTTTTTCAGCACACTAAACTTCCTCAAAGACAGACTGGGCTTCCAGCACCTGGCACCAAACACCAGAGCTCAGGATGAGACCACAGAAACCACTGCGAGTTGGAGTGTGAGGTGAGCTCAGGAACAAGCAGAGACCATGTACATCCTTTGTGCATCATCCTGTGTGGCAGCAAGTGCCCATGAAAGCAGAAACCACCACCAATTCATCAAAAGGTGAGAATGAGCACTCAGTAACTGAGGAACAATTTGTGTCCCTCTGCCTTACCTCAGCACAGTGTGTTCACATGTCATAACCGGCTTCTCATGGGTATAAAGAGATGCACAGCAAGAGCAAAGCACATACTGGAGTCCATATCCAGCTTCTTTTGCATAAGATGCCTGCCCCAAGTTCATTGTGAAAGGACAGGATGTGCTGGAGCCCCAGTCTGGTCTGGTACAAGGTACAGGGACACGCTGCACACACGCTGTGGACGCTCCGCTCCACGGGCAGCTCAGCTCAGACAGCTCCCGAGCCCGTGGTAGGAGAATAATTTAAATGCATATTAGCAAAAAAAAAAAAAAGCCAATTTTCAGGAGTCTGGGAACCTGGCTTCAGCCAGCAGTGCGAGGACAGGAGATAGCACTGAAACAGCCTTTTTGAGGCCTCCTGAGTGGAAGAGTGAAGTTTGCTCAGTACATCCCCAAGTTAATTAGAAATCGTTCTCCAGAACAAAGGAACTTCACTTGGAAGCAATTAGAGGAATAACACTGATATTTACTTATTTTGTAATGCAGCATTAGAGAGTGTGAAAAAAATGAGCCACTACAAAAGGCCAAACAACACAGAAATGATGAACCCCAGAAAACTCCTCAGGAGACGTGTCAGTATCTGCCATCAAAGAAGGGCCAACACTGATTGCTTTGTCTCACAAAGAATGCACATGTCAAAAAATCTCATTTATTGACTTCTGTTTTCAAGGAAGAATCTGGCAAAGGACATCCTCCCCTATTCTGCACCTGGTAGAAAAACCCGGCCAAACCAGAACCAGCCCCCTCATTTAACAAAGGGTGGAACCAGAAATGCTTTGAAACTGTTCTGCCAAAAAAAAGGGCAAAGTATCATATATTCAAAGCTACCAGGTAGGCAATGGCTTTCATTCCAGCAAGCAAATCTAATGTTTCCATGTGCATTTAATTAATTTTTCACAAAAACAAAACAGTGAGTATTTTTATGACAAAAGAGATTAACACTCTTGCAGATTTTTCTAATACCCAAGTAAAGTTTTAACAGAACTTCTCCCTGTAAGCAAATAACTTTAGACCTTTGTGATATGTTTGTTATCAAGATTTCCTGGGAAGAAACACATCAATGCATGTTGCTTTGTTGGGATTTTATATAACACCATTGAAATGACACAAAGGGAAGCACAACCAATTCAAACCTCAGAGAAAAAGATCTTTCAACAGATCTCCATGGACATCAGACAGAATTTCTGATGTATTTGGGAAGGCACTTCTCCCAAGGAAATCATTTAACAAAAAAGCCTCATAGAATCTATAAAGCATATATTGTTTTGAAATTAAAACAAGAAAGTCATCAGGAATGTGTTTCCCTCAAAACATAACATCTGGGTGGAATTGCAGTTCTTGTTTTCACACAGCTTAGATTTAAAACAAAAAGAAGGAAATGCAACAGAATGAGGATAAAGAGATTCCTCCCTGCAAGCCAGCTACGACTTTTAGCAGAGATTTTGCACATTTTGGAGCAGCTGATTCTGGCCAGTCAAATCGTATCAGTACCTGAAATCTCCTTTTAAAAGAGAACCAGGTCTAAAACTACAGCTCTCCCTCCAAAGTTCCTTTAAAGCATTTATCACATGGTTTTTCTTTTGCCCATCTGCCCCTGACCCTCCTGCTCAGCAGCACCGACAGCTCAGAGCCAGCCCCAGAGGGGCCAGGGCAGCGCACGTACCCCGCCGTCGTTCAGGGCCCGCACTCGGAACCTGTACATGGCCCCGGGGAGGAGGCTGCCAACAGTGCACTCCAGCTCAGGCCCGTGGTACACCTCAGAAACCACTTCTTCAGGGGCTGTCATCTCCACACTGTACTCAGAGACAGGACAGCTGCTTTCTGATGGAGGGACATCTAAAAGAAATCATGTAAGTTGTTAATAACATCATGGCGTGTGCCAGGAAGAGCCATTTTTTACTTCATATACCACAAAAATGTATATAATGTGTGTGTTTGTATAGATACACACATAGAGATATATCTCTCCTGTTGTGGGCATCTTCTTTTTCCCATGAAAACAATTTATTTGATAATACTTGCACCTTATGCTACAAGCCAGTACCACAGAATCAATCCGCCTGGGAATCAGAAAAAGAGTGGCCACCAAAAGGCTTCCAGAAAGCAATACTGAATATTAGGTGAATTTTTATACTGGTGTTGAAATATATTTGACAGTTAGAAATTTTACTTATCCAGAATTTGGCTTGACAAATGATGCCACAAAAATACCTGGATGCTGTAAGATTATAATTGTAAAGAAAATACTCTGTTGGAAACTGGCATGTGCCTCGCATTCTGAAAAATGTGCATTTTTTGACAGTTTAGTGCCATGACTGTAGTCCAACATCTCTGCAAAACAACAGGAGTCCAATAGATTATGTGTGTTATACTGTGGATCGGGATTTAAATACCACCCAAAACCCTCAATATGTTCTAACTCAAATTTTTTGAAAGAAGTTATACATTAGAAGTAGCAAAGCACTTCTGCCAAGCCAATATTGCAAAGGAATTAAAAAAAAAAGAATTTGAATCACACTGTGTTTTTGAAATAAGAAGACAGTCATTCTAATGAAGCTGATAGCCCTGAGAAGGGCAGGTCCTCACTGAAAAAAAAAAAAATGGGAGCACAGTTAAAGGACAGCTGAGTTCAGAAATCCAACACGGAGCCACCGCGGTCGATGGGAAGCGGCACTTCTGACTTGCTCAGGCTCCAGTGGACTTTGCCGTGCACCTCCCAGGGAACGGGACACAAGCAGCAGAAACAAAGGCTGAGGCAACATCAGCAGCTGACCACCAGAAGCAAAGCTTTAGAGGAGCAGGATGCTGGGCTGGCTTACCCCACTGCAGCTGCACTTCCCTGTGCCTCGGCTTGCCCAGGACTCTGGGCGGGCGGCAGTGCCCCGGCGCGACGCTCAGCGTACGGACAGGTAAACTCTCAGAGCACTGGGAGAGAACACAGCTCAGTTACCCCTCTGGCACGGTCACCACCTTCAAAGTGAGCCGTGGCTACAGAGGAATTGTTTTCTACACCCACCACTTCATGGAAATTTATATAAACAATAAAGGAGAGGAGATGCTATCAAGCATTTGTTACTTACAAATACAATTAATAGAGTTCTTTCCTTAGCATTCTCAAAACTGGGCTCTCTAGTTTAATTTTCCTTGGTTTTAAAATAAGTACTTAATCTTAAATGAGAAAAAACATATCAAAGCAGGAGGAATAAGAGTATAGGTACTGAAATGAATTTAGATCAAAGAAGGGAATTACAGGAATCAGTGTCTGAAAAAAGGAACCTAAAAACTTAAAAGAATTCAGCCATATGAAAGATAATTGTTACAACGAACTACCTCTTCCTGCATCTCCAGTCAATACAGGGTCAAGCACATTACAGTCCGTGGCCTTTTTCAAGCAAGTGGCCACATCAGATAAACATGATGGTCTTTTCTAATGTAAATATAAACAACTTAAGATTGGTTTTGAGGAAACCAAATCTCACTAAATTGCAGCTTGCTGAAAAGAAAATTAGGCACACATTAAAAATTCAGCAACTTGCAGCATAAGATTAACTGCAATCAGTGTAGTTTTACTCTGCTACAGCGAAAACATTCCCCTTCTTTCGAAAGCAGAAGTGTTTTATCAAAAACAGCAGATAAACCTCTGAAAAATTTAAACCAAATAGCCTTTATTGTTAGATAATACCCACCTGACTGTGTCCACCAGTGCTGATACAGCATGCCCGGAGTTTATACAAAGTGCCTGGTTTCAAGTGAGTACAGGTGTATTCCGTAGCTGAGCCACTATAGGCCACTTCCCACTGATTTGCTAAAAATAAGATATACCCAAGCTTAGAGAAGTGGGAAGCAACACACTTAGGAGTGTCTAAGAAGAAGGAAAATCCTCAATGGTGTCTTCCACAAGTGATGTACTTTAGGAAAATCATTAGTATTACTATCACTATGAATATTATTTCCCACTTAAAGACATAACACAGACATATATGCAAATACATATACTTACATACGTAAATAAAGATAAGTATTACACATAACGCATAAATGTGCAAATAAATGCACACAAATATAAATAAAAAATACTTCTAGATTTACCCATATAGCATAAATTCTATTGTTATTAGTAAAAAGAGGATACCTAAAAAATCCACTACAAAACCTTCCCAAAATCCAACCCAAACTCACCCAGGAACCCTGAAAAGTACATAACTCTTTTTCAATCACATTATTAGGGGATTAATGATAATAACAATAATAGCCTAAAGAGTCAGGACTTCCTTATAGTAACCACAGTGGATTGAAATGGAGACAACTTTTCTCAAGCTTACCTTCTGGACTTCCTTGAGAAATCTCCAGCAGATACTTTAGGATTTCTGAACCACCATTATCCTGTGGAGGATCTGAAAAAATAAGACAAGAATAGGAGTGAAAGATAACAAAACATTACCTAACCCGTTTCTGATTTCTGATCCAGCTCCTTCTCCACATACTCCTCCACATTCACTACACCAAGTTACGTGCAGCAGCAGTGGGTGACAGACTTTAATTTCCAGCATGAATCAGAATAGGGCTGCTGGATAACGATGATCCAAACAAAACGTATGGAAAAAGCACTAAAAGAGAAGCTGCATGGAGGTTTGCCCCATTAATAAAGGAAGCAGCTGGAATAAAACTGCAATGGGACATGAAATGGAAAGTGAAAAGCCTGAAGACGCGCTTGAGTGCGAGTTAATCCAAAACAACACAACGTTTTTGCTTCTGAACACACAAGAGCCTCTACACATCTTTTACATTATTAAAAAAATTAAGCTGTCAAGTTCTCCAAACACATTCAGCTTTGGACTGAGGAGCAGCATGAAAAATCTAAGTCCTAACACACATTTACATGATTTTATTTGAATTTCTTACAACCCCGAAAAGCTCTGCTGCAGCAATCTGAACTGGCTTACCCCACTTGACACTAAAGCCATGAGATGTTATTGGCCCCTTGATCACGGGTCTGGTTGGAGGTCCTGGCCTGTCTGGACTGGTTGTGCAGACCAACACTTCGCTGGGAGAACTCTTCCCTTCCACGTTGGAAGCAAACAGCTGAAACAAAACCACAACGAGTTTGTCCTTGTTCACTGCAACTGCTCTTCTGGCAGCTCTGCATCAGACTTCTTTTAGTAACTGCACAAATGTCACCAAACTGGAAAGTTATGTCACATCCCAAAGTGTGTGGGATTCTAATAAAAGATACTAGATTGTCATGATGTTTCTTTACAAACCACAGTGATTTTTTTTCCCCTCCCTCCATCACCAATAGATCATGACATGTTTAAGATAAAAACAGTGCTGGTTTTCTCTTTAAAGAAAAAGTCACTTTTTAAAAGTAACTGTGTCAACTTGCAGTATTTTGCTTATAAAAGAAAAAAGAGAGCTATGACTTTGCTATTTGTGTTCTGGAGGTATTTCAATCTGCTATTTACAACAAAGTAATTCAGAGTATCAGTAATCACACAATTAAAAGTCAGATCAAAGTTGTGCCTGTAGCCAGTGACACCAGGCTACAAATTTGCTCTGATATCAACGCAGTTTTGTAAAATCCATTTACAAATCCATTTACAAATCCATTTTAATTTGAAAGCAGGGCTGCAAAGAAGCACTAAGCGTTCTCCTCTCTCACCAGCCACAGCAGCCTTTACAACACTAAGCTAAATGGCATCATCTGGGAGTGACAGCACAAAACCTTCCCAATTGTTTGGGTAGTTCTTCAGGCAACTTAACAAGGTCTTCTGTCCCAGAGAGTAGGAAAAAAATTGTTCCCTGTGAGGGTGGGGAGGCCCTGGCACAGGTTGTTCAGAGAAGCTGTGAATGCCCCATGGACAGAAGTGTTCAAGGCCAGGTTGGACGGGGCTTGGAGCACCCTGGTCCAGTGGAAGGTGTCCCTGCCCACGGCAGGAAGGTTGGAATCAGGTGATCTTCCAACACAAACCACTCTATGACTCTGATTTAAAGGAGTCTTTGGGTAAAGTTTTCTTCTTGTTGTTCCTGAATATACTAAGACATGAAGAAGCCAGGTGTTGGCTTCACACACAGCCTCTGGCCATCTCCAGAGGGACACCACACTCTGGGTGGTGCATCTTGTGGAGCCACTGCAGTGGACAGTTGGGGATGGATGGACAGCAGCACCACAGCTGATCCTGGATAGACCCCACTGCCTTCTCCTCAACAGCAGCACCCAGCACTGTGCCGTGACCAGAGACCCCAGCATCAGAGAGGAAAATGACTGAACTTGGTGCTTGCACAAAGACTCCAGAGCATCTCTTGGGGGCTCTGTGTTTATGAGCATCCACAGAGTAGAAGACACCAACACTTGCTAAAAACCAGCTCCAGAACCAACCACACGGACACATGAGACAGAAAAGCTTCAATTTCTGTCTGCCAGGGGAAGACAGGCCCCCATGCTGGGGAGGGCAGCTGTGCTGGCTGGGCACCTCACAGTGTTTGCTGCATTCTGTAGAAGAGAAGCGGGATTTGTCACCAGGGACCAGGTTTTTGGGAGCAATGCAGCTGACTACAACCACCTCACGCCCTGAGCCACACTTTTACAACATCCTCCTACACGGTACTGAGAACTGTGATTGTTCCCCAAAGTCTCAGCAACAGCATCTCCTGTGTGATAAAAGCAAAAATACAACTAACAGTTTAATATATTAGGTCACAGCATAAAGCAAATTTGTATCTGATGACTCAGTTTTGGAGGGAGCACTAAAGGATCCCTGTAGTGCCTGGAAAAAACCCAACACAGAAAACACTACACAATGACAAGAGGAAAAAGATTTTACCCTGAATTTATACTGTGTGCTTCTTCTGAGATTCTTCACAGTACAGGCTTGCTCCTCTCCAGTGTACTTTGGGTGAAACACGCTATCCTAAAAAAATACAAAAGCAAACAAATTCCCGTAACTAAGGAGTCTGAGAAAGTGCTCCCTGTGTTACAGTCTGTACCTACAACACATCACAGCAAAGGGGCTTTACAGCTGAATGCTTTAAAAAAAAAAAAAAGAAAAACAAACATACATATAAAATAATATTAATTATTACTACTATTACTACTTTTAAGCTGCAAGGCCATAATATTTTTCCTCTAGAAAAAGCATGCTGCAGCTGCCCTGAATAATGTAATTTTGCTGCAAAATAAGCACAAAAACAATCGTGGCAGTTTAACCTGCTACAGAACTGGAAGTGACAGGTGACAGAACACAAGCCCACCAAGGAGCAGCCAGGAGGACACAGCAGACTGACCCGGCTAAGCACAAGCTGCCCTGTTATCTCACAGAATCCGGGGTGGCTTTGTAAGTAATCATAGATGACAGCAGAGATTTTTAGCTTAGGATTCCTAATTCTGCTGTGCAGCAGAGCAAATCACACAGCTCCTCCCTGCCAAGTACCCAGTACTCCTGGAAGGCCCTCCAAAGCAGGAGTCCACGCTCTTCTCAGCGACCTCCAGTTAATAAATCAACACTCAGTCTAAGTCATGCGCTTTATAGCAACACAGTACTTACATTATCTTCTTCCTGAATTTCCAGGGTGTAGGAAATCACTTCCTCTGGTGTGCACCCTTCTACTTTATTCCACTGCAACGAGACCCACGTAACGCCAGCTCGAACAAGCCGTGGTGCAGAAGGGGTCTGAGGAATATTGCCTGCAGTGTAGCAAACCACCTCCTGGCTGTACCCACTGCTCAGAGACACAGCGGAGAGAGAGGAGCATTAAACACAAACAAAAAACCTCCACCCCCCCCCGAACAAAGAAATAAAACAAACAAGCAAAAAAACCCCCACTACAAAAACACAAAGCTAAAGAAACCTAAACTTCAATGTACTTAGAGAAATATTTCACATTTTCAAAAAACTTGGACAATATTCAAATTGCTCAGGTGGAAAAGATGAACACCCAGTTAGGAAGTGCCAGAACTAAGAATAGAAAAAAATGCAGGATAGAACGTGTCCTCATAGTCATTTTTACAGATCTCACCGTGATAATATTGGAAAAAAATATTTGATTGTCTGAAAATATTAACTTGGTATTAACTGTGAAGTGGAGGAAAATCTCATTTAACAAAGGGGAACTAAAGTATAGGAAATAGAGCTTCAAGTATTGAACTTTTGGATGTTGAACCTGAGAAGTGCAGAACACAGCTTCTATAAACTCTGATCAAAGCTCTCAATGGAAGGTGACACTCTTGTAATTTTAAAATCTGTTTCCAAAGTACAAAACACATTTTGTGCCTTAAAGTCACACCATGAACTTAACACACAGAAAAAGCCACATTTCCTTATTCCAAGTCTTCTTTCTCAAAAATAACCTATTTGTTGAAATACACTTATATTTAAATAAACCTATAACTATAACCCAAACAAGACAAAAATCATCATACATGGTAAGTCCACAAGCATTACAACAAACCAAAACCATCTAATGACAGGAAGTGTTAGATGACATTATCATGCCATAATTTTGAGTGCTGTCTATAAAAATAAGGCATGTGTTGCTGGTGCTTATCTCACAGATTAGCACAGAGCAGCTGACCGTAAATAGTTTTAAGTTCACTCCTTCCTCAACAGCCTGAGGGGAGAGAAAAAAGGGAGGAAGAGAACAAGAAAAAAGGGGAGGGGTGGGGAAGGAGTGTTGAAACACGCCCTAAAATATTTTAAAAATCGGGAATCTGGCAAGGAAAAGAGATGCCAGAACTGGGAACTCTACACAAACCCAATTCCCTTCCAGTTACACTCAAGCAGCTCCAGCTCAGCCCCCCTCTCTCTCCAGACTGAGTACTATTTCAATAGGGAGGGAATTAATCTTGCAAGAAGTTGGGAAAAGGGGCTCTGCACACATGAGCGGTCTCAGTCCATCTCAGGAAAACACAGGAACACGAATAAAGAAGCTTTCTAAAGCTATAAATTACTGAGAGGCTTGTGTTTTAGAAGAGAGAACAATACAGAAACACATTGTTATATACCACTAGTGTTTCTTTTGTGTCCTTATAATAATGATTAGATCCTGTTTAGCTAAGAAGGACAATAAAGGAGTACACAAGGGCACTGGATGTTTGGCTTCTTCACAGCTAAACCCTTCCTGGCCTGCTTTGCTTGCCTGAGCGCAGGAGCACACACAGCCCCTGCAGCACAATGTCTCTCTGGGCACATTCTGCTCCTCAGCTGCAGAACATTTCATCCCAGTGTTCCCCAGCAGCTCCCAGAAGATTGAACTAAGTCTGATTTCTCACCATCTTCATGTGAGTGCATCAGTTCACGCGCAAGGAAAAGCAGAAGCTAAACCCCATCTTTCAGTGCCTTGGATGTGCCTGTCCTCTCTCAGTCCTGCCTGTCGCTCCCTTCTTTCCCACCCCATCAGCCAGCCCTGCCAGTCCCGAAGAACGAAGGGACTGTACTGCTGAAAAGAGACAGAAGGGCTTTGCTTTAAACCAGGAAAATAAATATGTCAAGATTCCTTTCAAAATCTGTAACTCAACTTCCCCTTGCTTGTTTTTCTTGGTTCACAGAGGTCTCTAGTGGGAATTCTACATAACAGATGTATTCTTTTTGTATTAGGAATAGGCCACAAAACACCATTTAACGCCTCAAAAGGAGTCTATCTGCTTAGGCTGATCTCATCACGATGAAGGTACACAGCAATTCCCTGGGAGGTGAAGGATATCCCCAGGGAAAGCGTGACTTACCTTGAAGCATTAATAACAGAGCAAATGTCAGGTATTTAACTCAAAACCATGAAGAGAAAAGAAACAAAAATCCCCCAGAAATTCCTCTTTATGCTGTCATTGATAGGTAAACTTTTCAACTACCACTTTTTCTCAAGGAATGTGTACCCTGAGGAACTCACCTAGTACCGATGTCATTCTGGGCCGCCAGTCGGAAGGTGTAACCCAAAGCTGGGCACAGCTTGGTCAGCTTGCAATGCTTCTGGCTCCCAAAGTAACATTCTCTGAAACCACTGTTCCTCTTTCCCTAGAAAGAGAGAAATCTGTAATCGGATCGCTATGAAACAAAACCACGCCACGCTCATTTTAAAAGGCGCTGTTAAACGACACTGGAATTAGATGTTTTCATAGAAGCACTGTGCTAAGGAAGCTGTGCAAGCACTGACAGCACTGCTGTGCTCTGAAAATCACACAGATCAGCACAGTCAGCCTGCTGTCAGATCCCCCCCTCTTCTCACCTTCTTGTATTTGTGAGATGTGTCTACAGCTCTAGTTTGAAACGCAACTTATCCCACTCACGAACAAAGAAGTGGGAAAATTATGAGTGAAATGAATCTCTGAATCTGCTCAGTCAGAGGAGCACAGGAAAGGTGCAGCCAACATTTCTTTGCAAGCACTATCCTCCACACATCCATCCCTCGCTGGGATTGTTTCAGGAATTCTCTATCCCACAAGAGGGCTCTCGCTCCCCACGGTCCAGCACGGCCAGAGCCAGCGGGACAAGCTGGGTACAACCTGCTCCGTGCTCTCCAGGGCAAAATTTACTCATCACAGAGAAATATTCAGCGTGCCAGGTTCTGCACCCACCCCACTGCCAGGAGCACACGGCATGTGATGAGCGAACAGGATTTGCTGGGAAGTTTGCAACTCTGTTAAGAGAGTTGTTTGCCAGAGGGATGGTTTATGGGACCTGCACATCAACGTGACCTGGAGCAATGATCCACCCTGGCAAAGACAACAGGAGGCAGCAGCCCAGAGGGTATCGAGACACTTCTCCAGCTCCCAAACACTTCCTCAGGTACTGGTTTGTACCTCAGCACGGCTGAGGACAAGGACACTCAGAAGTTCTCTCCCCCATCCCACCACATTTAAAACAAAACCAAACCCTTATCAATCCACCCCAGCTTGGTACACCCTGGGGCAGAAATAAAGCCGAGCTGTTTGCAGGACACAGACCCTAAAGTAAGAGGGAATATCTGGACTCATTCTACGCCACACATGCAAAACGGTCAGTTTGAAATCTTTCAGGAGAAAGGGCATGGATTGCTCAGCTCCTCATAAATAGTATCTACCAGAACTGAAGCAGTGGAATGGAGTTTTAATTTCAATACTCAAATACAAAATTAATGGACAATTACATTACGAAGTACCCAAAAGCACACCAGAATGGAAGCTTGACAAAGCACATCCATGGGCTCCAACGGGTGCAGGAGACAGGGTTATGCCCATCTCTGCAACTTCTTCTGACTGAAAAGCTCTGCTGAGCCATTTACTAGTTTTGGCACATGTCTGTACAAATTTTAATTTTTATTTTACTATTTACACAGGCATCCCTCCCTGAGGCCAATAGTCTCATTTCCTTGGGCTCACTCTGCCCTCCCACACACCGTTCCTCCTCCATGCTCAGAACATCACCACTAAAGATCTCAAAAATGCCTGAGTGGGACACTCATTTTTCACTGGCCCATTCTCCAGCCCCTGCCAATTTCTACTTCTTCTCCCTCGGATTGTGACACAGAAGAAAAAACTCCCTGAAACGTTTGTAGTGAATCTCCAGAATGTGTTTATCAGGCTAGAAACAACCACGCAGATCTCCAGCACAGCACAACAATGAGGAGGCACTGAAGGGACATTTAGCACACTGGCAAACAGCCAGAACTCGTATTTATACAGTGGGAGCCTACACTTGCTCTAGAACTTCTTCACATACAATCTCCTTCAACTTCACCCACCTGCTCCAGCTGTAGCATTACTGCACAGCTCAAGTAAATTAAGGAGTAGAATTGGAAAAGAATCACGAAACCCAAAGCAGAAACATTTTGTAAATGAGAAAACCTTTTCAGATCTAAAATCCCTAGCTATAGAGTGCTATGACAGAATTTCTTTCGGTCCAAAATAACAGGTGAGCACACTTCTCAGCTCAGCAGTAATATATTTAAAATGCAGACTATACAAAACCTAATTAGAAATCTTATGTTTCAGTAAAATATCCATTCATCAGTGCAGCACTACTAAAAATAGATATTTTTTTTTCCCTATGCAAACTTTTTTTTACAGGTTGAGTTGCATTAAATTAATTTTTCCTCAACTCTTTAATGACTTCGCTGCTTATAAATAATTGAAAACATTTAATTTATTTTGAATTTCTGTTTAAGAATGCCTTTTTAAAAAATAATTTTCCAATGCCTTTTTTCCAAAAGAACAAAGTGACCAATTGCTAAGCATGTGGTCAGTAAAACAATGCCGGCTAAAAAGGAAAACCATGGAAAATCTCACCTATAGCACAATGCCTGAACAGAGAGCAATGGGCCAGGCACACTCTCATTTGTCAGACTGGTTGGTAAAAACTTTGCCAAGACTGCCAAACATTTAAGGTATCCTTAACTTTTTAACAGTACAAACAAACCCTGATATTGTATATTTCTCTTCTAGAAGTGGTATTGAACATTCCCCAGACTCACTCAGAGACCAACTGGTATTCAGATTACTCAGACTGGCTGGTATTTTGGATTCTATTGGCACTAATTGGAGAGGCTGGCCGATATTTCTAATTATCCTGGCATTAATAGCCTGGAAATAGCTTCTCCGCTCCTTCTCTCCCAAGATTTATGAAAGCACTAATGCTGGCATAATTATAGACAGGAACAACTGGCAGGCTGGTACTGGCTGCCACCCAAGAGTCTTACAGCTTTCCCAGAATCCTTCTCCTATTCTTTGTACACTTGGCATCCAAGTTTTTAATCCTTCAAATAATGTTTCGTAAGTTGCTTAAAATACACTGTATCGTTTCTGCAAGCATTTCTAATCCCCAGATTTCGGAGGGAGAGCGCTGTCGGACTTCACCAGCCCTGCTTTCTCCACCCTGGGTTCCCTTTTCTTCTCCAGGACAGCCCACCCTGGGATGGACCACCAGCACCTGTCTGAGGAAACAAGGACAATTCAGCTCCACAATACTCCAACACAGTGTTTGAACACAATTAAGAGCTCTGCCTGCTATTTCACCAACATTTCAAGCTGCACACTCACTTAACACAGGGTGCTTGATTGTCTTTGGAGAGTGTATTTATTGAAGAAGGGATTTGAGGTTTGAGATGGGTTTTGTTAACTGAGTTCCCTGCAGCAGATCCAGTAAATAAACAAGAAAGTAGGAAGGGGCCACTGCAGGTACAGCAATGCAGGAATGGAGCACAGTCCTGCACAAGACCTCACTGCACATGACTGAAGCAAAGAAGCAAAGCTCGGCACCACATCTGTGACCAGGAAGCAGGACTGACACCTGCTGTGGCCACACCAGCAGTGGCTTCTGTGTTTGGGTCATGTTGGCAATGAAAAGGAACAGACTGAAATTCAATCTGACACAGAGCTGTGGAGCAAACTGTCAACAATTAGTGTAACACACCCTAAGATCTCTGCAAAGCATTTACTGGGCCACTTACGCAAGTAACTGAATTTTCTCTATAGACAAACACTTCGAAGACAGCAAAGGACCTACAAAACATCCCTAAATTATACACAAACCCCAGTTCTACCCAAGGCTCTCCTCTTGCATGTCTCACAAGAGTGGCACAGCCACAGAACAGACTCAGAGGGCAGGTAAGTGAACAAACACAAGCACGGAGCTCCCTGTATCCAGTTCTGCTGGAGCACCACTGAGATGCCTGGCTCAGATTATCAGCTGGTATAAGCAAGCACATCTCTGCTACCTCAAGGAATTTAAAGCTTTGTGGCAGAACAAAATTATCCCCATTTATCTCTATGTAAACTTCATTATTAACTATCCATCATCAAATCATTAAAATCGTGTGGTACTGTATTGGTCTCTCTCTCTCAAGTAAATTAAAATGAGCTGCTTACTGGATAAGAATTAAAGCTGCTTTGAGTTATACACAAACCAGGGACACACACTGTGTGAGAGGGATGTCCTTGTCTCTGGCTCAGGAACATTCCTGCCCTTTCCCATAGAGGATGAATAGGATACTCTCGCTATCCATATACACAAGAGAAACATTTATTTACTACCTCTTAATCACACAACAAGCATTTCACATCTAATTAGTAACAAAGGCCTGGTTCTTACAGCAGTGCCAGCAGCATTTTTCAATGCAGTTACAGTTTGCTGATTTTGATGAATGCTGGCATCAGAGAAAGCATCACCTCCTTTACAGTCATGTTTTCTGTTTGGTATATTTTTAATGCTATTTTTTCCCCGATTAGCCTTTTACTTACCCTGAAAAATCAATCCTGGCACCAAGTCACCAATTGATTAGTTCAGGTTTGTAAGTTCAAAGTTCATGGCATAAGAGCCAGAAGGTGAAGTTTTCTGTAATTACTGATTTTAACTGATTTTATTGCCAGACAACTGATGCCAATCCCAGCACCTATGGTGCAAGCATGTTCCAATCCCAATGAAATCCAGAACACCTGTGACAGGGGTTGATCCTAACTCCTTTGGAGTCAGTGGAAATTTTCCTAGGGTACATCCAGTGTATCTGAGTGGTAATTTGCTGGACTGATCTTTTACTCTCCTATTAAAGAATGAAGCGTCCTTCATAGGTCTTCAGGCATTTTAAGAGATAACAGTTTATTAGCAAGGTATTACAACTCTAATTCAAAGGCTTGGACCAGTAAAGGGAAAGCATTTGTGTTTTCTAACTAAACATGTAGCACCAGTCACATTACAAACCATTTAATCCAAACTGGGATAGAAAAACGCAGGATAGCTGGAATAGCTTTATATCCTGACAATCTTTCAGAGTCTGCAAATCAGGAAAAACCCCAAACCTCAGAACTAAACTGAAGCAGCAGTTGGGTAGGGCTGGCACAGTAACATACTAAGCAGTATAACCTTCTAGAATTTCCCACCTCGCTTAATCCTGGGGCTGTGAACACGGCGCTTCTGCTGCCACTTTACGGCCACAATTCATTTTCTGCACATACAAGTGATGCCACCTACACTCCTGGTGGCATTTTGGATGCTACAAGCTGTGCCTCTGCCTTGTAGAAACAGGAGGAACCAAGTGAGATACTGCTGAGCATCTGGCCCACTCTGAGATCTGAACTGCCCCGGGAACAGACAATCCGTGACCCCCCAGCCGGGAGCACCAAGGGGCTGCAGGAGCCCCTCCCTTGGAGGGGTAACTCTGCTCGAGCTGGGGGAACACACTGGTGTGACTGGGACACAACTGCAAGTGTTTGCCTGGATGCCTCCACCACTCGCCACACCTCCCATGCCTGCTTTGTTTCCAGAGTCTGAGCTGCAGCCTTCCAGGACCTGTGTGTCATGAGTGTGGCGAGGGCTTTCCACACCATTCTCTCCTAGGAAGGGACTCAACTTCCTAGGCAGGCTGCCACTTCAGGGTGTTTTTCCACCTTTATCATCTGACAGATTTCTTGCTCTCTGCTCTTGCAAAGCCCTCTCTGCTTTGCAGCCACAATTTAATTTCCTTCTGATCGCTGATTTTCCCGTGTTTATATTTTATCCTGTGCCTCGCAGCTAATGAATGCTGCTCTAGCTGAGATCTGGCAGCACATTTGCTGTTGCCTGGCAAGCCTTCTCCTGTGCCTTGATGTATGTATGCCTTGATTTCACCAGGACAGTGTGGCATTGTGGAGAAGGCAGTGCTTTTGCTTACGTGGAGTTTACACAACCGAGCGCGAGGCTACGGGGCACTGCGAGTGAATTCTCTTTTGTACCTGGGTGCCATAATTCCAGTAGCTAAATGCACTTCACGCCAGAGGCACAACCTGCCGTGGCACAGGGAAAAGTGAGTGCAGCAGCCTGCCAGCCCACCACTGCATGTGATGAGGCTCCTGCAAACCCAGGCACAGCCAGCCTGCATCTTCAGACTTTTCCTTTCATAAGCTTTAATAGCAGGTTTTAATTTCAGTGGCTTAAAATTGCATTTCTGTCTCTTATCAGAGGAAAAAAAATTTTAGAGAAGCTACACCTGTGGCATTAACTGTCTCAGAACCTGACAGCTACATTTCAGCCAGGAGTCCTGTCAGACATTGGAGATGGACCAAATTAATTTGTGCAGGGCCATTATTCTTTCATCTGTGCTGGCTAGCTATCCATTATAATCTCAGATTTCAGGGCTGTTACTGAGAAAACAAGGTAATTAAAACAGGTAGACTAAGGGAATCTGGATGCCTTAATTTTTTCCCATTGGTAGCTGAACTACCCTAAACCAAACTGCTTTTGCTCTGTGAAAAACAGGTGTCATAACCATTCTTTCTGAAGACAAAACTCTTATTAAAGAGTTTAAAGGACAAAACCATTTTAGAATTGCCTCATATATATATACACACATCTCAAAAATTATGTCTAAGCTCCATGCAGACAAAATTAATGTTACAAGTATTTGCACTGTATTAATTATCTCCTGATGGTCCTTCTTCTGACAAGACCTTCTGTTGCTTCCCTTTCCTTTGCAGGCTGGAATCATCCTTGTGCCCACTGCTCTGTGCTGCTCTGTTCCCTCAGCTCCAAGTTACTGGAAGCCTTAGAAGACAAGTGCATAGTCAAGGTGTCACAGAAGGTCTAACAGGATCATCCTGGCCCATCCTTTCGGAGAAACCTCTCTCTAGTCTCCTTTCCCAGACTTCACACTCCTCTTTTTCCCCTTCTGCAGTGACAACCTTTGGCTTCCCATTATGTGCACAGGGACAGCAAGTTATTCTGAAGTTACTGTTTAACTTTAGTCCAGGTTCTGAGGGTTTCTTATCATGCAGACCCCACTAGCTGTGACAGTGAATACAATAAATGTTTGCACAGTGAGTGGCTCCAAACACCCAACATGTAGCAGAACGAGCAGGGAATGTGTTACTAATGCCATGGTGGAAAACTATTCATAACAGTATACTCCCTTTAGAATATTTTTAGACTACAAAAGGCTTCAGGAGATGTTTCTCAGACTTTACAGCCAAACACCCTTTCACGCCCTTCATTTCCCAACTCATGACTTTTTTTATTTACATGCTGTCCAAGCCTTTTCTGTTACTCAATTTTTTTTTTTCCTTCAGAGATAATACTCCCTGACTCATGTTTTCTGCAGAAATATGGCATGCACAAAGTAAAGGGGGCAGAAATTAGGGGATAGAGTGAGGACTCACAAGAACCCACCTCCAGCAAATCCTTCACATCATCTCTCAGGGCACTCTCCCAACAGCCCAGTGCTCACTAACCATGGAAGATATCTAGGAGAGAACTTATTTCCTTTGTGTCTGGAAGGGAACTAATTGCCACTACACAAAGGACACTTATTTTGACCCTGAGTACATTCTCTGTAGAAAGGTCTGTGAGATCATGGCTCTTCTCCTCTGAGGCAGGAACAAGTGTTTATTCTGCACTCAGGAACGGAAGAAAGAGATCATGAACAGAAGTCTAAGATACATCACAAGTAGTTAAATAATAAGTAATGCTAATTAACAAATAAAGTACACCAAATGAGTGAAAAAAGATTTCAAGGGTACAGAAACAGAACATTGTCTCTGTATAAAATACACTGAATGGAAAGTTTTCCCCCCTCGCTTCTTTCACTTTTCCAACTCTTTACCTAATGCCATCAGGATTTCATTTTCCCATTTCTACTTTCTCCTGTATTTAATTATTTTTCTTTACTCAGCAAATCCTTGTAAAGTCTGAGTGCCATTTATTTGTGTATTTATTTCAATTAGTTACTACTTACCTCATCCCACTCCAGAAGGTAGCTGGTGATTTTTGAACCATTATCAATGGGTGCCTACAAACAAAAATAAACAAAAGGTGATCTGGGGAATAAGAGAAAACGACTTCAACCTCCCCCAGGCAAATGACTACAGCTTCAAGTGAAACCAAAGCTTTGCACATGGCTTGGCAACCTCTTAACGAATGCCGGGAAGAAGCTGGACATAATGAAACACACACATTTTAAAAGTCAAGTCAGTGCACAGGAAGGGATTTGTCAGACTACAGCAAGTTCAAGTCCCTTACTGAATAATGACTGTCTCAGCTTTCAATTATTTCCAACATTTATGCTCACTGTCAGTACTTTTTCCCTGCTTTTCACCCGATCCAAGTGTTACCTACCTTCCACTGTAAGGTTAAGGAGCTTTTGGTCCTGTGCGAGGGTTTGGGTGGGAAGGGACACTCTGGTGCTGAGCTGTGAGTGGTGAAGCTTACTGGCTCTGAGCAGGATCCCTTTACTGAGTTGTACATTGCATATACCCTGGAAACAGTATTCAAATGGATTATAAATGTGCTGACAGTTACAGTGGCACTGCCTCGGCCACAGTATTTGACTACCAAAGCACCCACGATACCATCCACTAATTTCAGATTTATCACAGACCAATGGCTATCCTTACTTTACTTTACGTATACAAGAATGCAAAAAAAAATTACAGCCAAAGAAGAACAGTGTTTCGTGCAAATATTCCCACAGACCACTGAGTTATCTGCATTATCTTTTCTTTGCACCAGTATTTCCTTGCCTATTGCCAGGCTTCCACGCACTGTGAAAAGATCCTTCTTAAAATCCTTCTTAAAATACAACAGAGAAAAAGGTATCAGCTTCAATGCTTGGTTTACATTAAATCTATATGTACCATGTTGAGTGCTGGTATCTGCTGGTCTCCTTCTGTGGGTACAACCTTCTCCTGCATAACTGAGGCATCAACACGTAGTGAACCTCCATGGATTAGAACTAACACAGCTCAGCAACACTGCTCTGATAAACTAAAAATCTTCAAAGCAAATTTGATTTCAGGAAAATCCTCTGTATGTCAGCACAGAACATGCAACACCAAATAGCAGGGGAAAGCAAATAGGATATAGTTGAGCACTTCCTCACGAGGTGCTCTTCTCTGGAAAATTAATGACGTTATTTTTTCCCTTCACATTTTCCACGCAGCAAAAGAAAAGTGCAAATTGGAAGCCTTCTACTCAAAAAAAAGGTTCAGGCCGTGACCAGACAATGACCTCTGAGTTGGCCGTAGCTATTGTGCACTTGAATGCAGAGCTGAAGAAAGGGCAATTTCTAAATTTGTTTTCAGTAGATAAGAGTAATTCATGTACAATGGCCACCTACGTAGAATCAAACCTTTTGGGGGAGGTAGACAAGAACTGCTCTGGTGCTGCTTTGCACCTCACCGTTAGCAGGAAGGAGTGACAAGAATTGCAGTTAATTAACTGAGCCTGCATCTGGCAAGTGGCACATACGTGTGCTGGAAATGAGCGTGGCCCAGCATCCGACGCACACCACAAGGGAAATAAAACCATGTGAAAACGAGCTCGAGGGGCATCTTCAGCAAGTCACTGAAACACTGAGCACCGCCACCTCTGAGGGCACCAAAACAATACTCCTGAAGAAAAGCAGGTGGTGGCTCAGAGCAAACCAGGTTGTTCCAGGTTGTCCCAGGGCCCAGCAGGGCAGCAACAAACACAAGCACCTTGCCCAGTAGAGACAAAGCCCTGAGAGATGCTGCCAAGGTCAAGGAGACCCAAGGCAATCTGCCCAGTAACTGCTGGCCCCATAAATTTCTTTACTCAACAGATTTATTTCTTCACAGTCATTAATACATAATGCAGTTTCAGTGAAGGATAAAAAACTATGGGGGAAAGCAAACAGCTGCTGTTTCAGTGTCAGCTCGCTCCTCTGTCGTGCTGCTGCTTTGCAAGTCTGACTTTTGTATTTAGTCACTCCTTTTTAAACAGAAGTTACTGTTAACTGTTCAGAAACAACCTACAATTTGGCAAACCTGCAGGAAGGTGGAGGGAACTGTAGGTAGAGAAGTAGTAGTCAGCCGGGACCTGGGGCAAAAACCCACAACACCCCTAAAAATGACCAAAACCTCAGCCCAGCTATGCATGGTGACCTCTCTGGTGTTTGAAGCTGGCTTCAAAAGAGATTTTCAGTGCTTACAGAAGGAAGCTCAACGGTGTTTTACAACCTTCTCCTTGTTACCATCTCTTTGCTGCTAAGGCCAGGACTCCTGCCTGACCCGGGAGCTGCACCTTTTCCTTATTTATGACAAGTTCCTTCTGGTCTTGTGTTTCTACTTATAAAGTTCATTTTAGGGCTCCACTACTCCACTAGAAACTACCTTTAAAATTAGAAACAATCTATAGTATCAAAGCTAGATGGACACATTTTGGTGTTGGATTTTTTTTTTTTTTTTAGAACTCAGAAGCAAGGTGTTTGTTCCTTACAGTTTTACAAACAGGAGCAACCTTGATGTGAAACAGTGTGCCAAACCCAGCCCTTGTCTGGAAAAACAGAAGGGAACAATAGAGAGGAGTGAAAGGATTTTTTTTTTTAGAAGGATATTGAGGGTAAGTGAACAGGATGTAAATTCAAAGCCTTGGTTCATAAACAAAGTCTTTAAAAAAAAGCAACATGAGCAGGTAACACAGTGTTAAAACCATCAGAGAGCAAAACTAGAACGTGTTAATAAATGTGTAAAACACATTTTCAGAATAAAAGAGAAATATGTTATGAAATTATCAACACAGGTCAGTGTGAATCCTTTTTTTCCTTGGAAAAAATGCTGAAATGACTATGGTCAGATGGATCTGTATTCAGCAGATTTAATTCCCAAAGCGTGGCCTACTTATGAAAAAAGCATGCTGGAGTACTTTCAGTGTTTATGTTACAGGAACTGAAGAAACTCCAGTTGCTTGAGTCAAATTTTTAAACGACCTCAGATATCCCGCTTTCGTACACAAGCACTTCCAGGCCTGTTACCCATACAGAAATACAGATAAATAAACTTCTTTTTACCTCTTACTACAGCAACGACAACAACACAACAAAAGATACTGTTCAAAAAGCACTCTCATAGTCCAAGATAAAATCTATCATAAAATAATTAGAAACCACTGAAAAACACACCTACAGAGGTGACCATGAAATTCCTGAACTACACTGTATATTTACTTTAAAAACTTTCACATTTATTCTCATATAATTGAAGAGTTTATATTTAAGTGACATTCATTTCATGCTAACTCACCTGACGTGATAATCTGTTGCTGGCCTAAGGTCCTTCAGGTTATATTCTAATTCTTCTCCACTGCAGGAAAGAAATCCAAACCCAAAGAATTGATAAATTATGAAAAGCAGCAATACACTTAGCACAGCTAGTGATTTTCTAGTGATACAATTTGAAAGAAGAAAAATAATTCCTCCAAAGAGAAACAGTAGTAAACCATATACCAACAATTTGTCAACACACTTCACGTTTCTTGAAAACTTCATAAAGCTCCATATGCACAGAAGAAAAGAATTTATCACACCAATTTATTCAGTAAACTAAATATATGGGTTTATTTCAATGCTATATTATATTTTGCTGATATTTGTATAAAGCTCATTGTGGTTTTCAACCCTCCCAGAGCCGAAAAGAGCAAAACCCAAACATTATTGTTGTACTTTCTGCATATTCCCTATTCAAAATACTTCATACAAAGTGACTCATTGAACTTCAGAGGAAGAAGCAGAGTTTCTTGCACAACTGTTTCACTTATCGCTTTCTCCTCCAGAACCACCCTCCCTATGAGGACCATGGCAAGGAGACATTTAATTAACACCCAAACAGCTGGACCCAGCTCTCTTTCAATACCGAGAAAACTTAAAGCAAAGTGTTTTAGACATTTTAGGAAAAAAACCAGCGTACAATCTATTAATTTCAAAAGCAGCCAACATAGTTAGGGCTATTCTTTTTCCTTCTGGCTTGTTTGGTGGTAAATGAACACTGGGCTCAGTCATGTGTGGCCAAATCTGTGAAGATTAAGGTACGGGTCAGTGCTTAATAAGTAATAGCCATCTCATGTAAGAGCTTGGCTTATTCACGATTTTATTAAAATATGGGAAACAAGAAAGCTCTCAATTTAGCATAAAGAAGTATTTCATAGCTAGCTGGACAAATACAGGGAGATGTCTCAAAATCAATAGAACACAATCCACCAGAAAGCACATGCCTGCTGGGTTGCCAGAAATCCACCAGAAAGCCTTCTATTTTTTATTTCATATAACCCGATGCTCTGCAAATCCAGTTTTTCCCCTCTGAAATGAGTGCACCTCCTTGCAAAGACAATGTATTCAACATATTGCAGACTCTCTTTTGCCTACAGTAATAACAATTACTGCTGCTCCTGATGGAACATACCACATCAAGCTAAAGGCTGCACTCTGGCCAGCAGCAGGAGACACATCACCACCAGCAGCTTTAAAACAGATGCACAACATTTCATAACCAGGAGAAAATGTGCAGCCATCACACCAACAAGCACAAGAAGTACTAGAAAGTGTCCTTCCCATTTTAAAAGCTCAGCAGAGCACATATTTGACTACAGAGATGCTCACACTGGCTCACAAACAGCTGGTGTAAATGCCAGAAAAAGAGTAAAATCAGGCAGCCTTTCCCTGGTTAACACAACGTTTTTGTATGATCCAAGACCTGCCTTCAGCATACGAAGAGGAATACCCTAATTCACAGGACATCTTAAGAAAGGAGATGGCCTGGTCTCAAGAGGTAATTCCTTAAATGCTCTATCACCTGGACTTTATTTAATGAGATTTGGGAAGGATTAGCTATTTCACAATAGCCAAGGTCACATCTCCAAATTCTCTTTCCTAGTCGTCATCAGCGGGGAAAAAGAAAGGCATAACACCATATGTACTTGATCACAGAATGAGCTCAGAGGATCACTGCAAGGAGACACAGAGAAATCCCTCAGAATTTTTACTGAAGCCTGCTGAGAGCCAAGTATTTGGGTTTTTCTGGGGAGCCTCTGTAACCTACTGACTGCTGTACTCCCTCCTCTGTTCACCTAAGACACTACAAAGCAGCAAAGCCCTCAAATTTTGCTCGTTAGCTGAAATAACAAGGTTTTACTGTTCTAAATTCTGCAAGTCCACACAAAATTAGCCCATTAGGAAGGCAGCTCTCCTGCCCGCATGGTGAACACGAAAGGTTTTGACATTTAGCATAAAAGAAAAAGTAACCTTTTCACTGGCAATGGGAGTGATGGCATCGCAGGCAGGATCTGCCATGCGCCAGGAGGTGGGATGGGGTGGCAATTAGGGACCCTGTGACGTGCACTCCACCAGCTCCCTGCAAGCTCCCCTGGTAAGGGAACAGGGTGCTCAAATGTGCCTTTCTTCTGTGACTGATGGGCATGCCAGAATACGCCCTGAAAAGCGCAGAGAATTTACTCCTAATGAAACAAAAAAACGTAAAAATGATGGTTTTACCTGTAAATGATCTTGTATTTTCCATCCCTCCCTTTATCTGATAAGGCAACCTCATAGGTACAGGTGTAAGGCAAACCGTTGTTGTGTCTATCTGCATTGAGAAGGCCAGTGGGAGGTGACCAGGAAAGCAAAACCGTTCTTGCTTGGATATTGGTAACCTATAAAAAAAACATCAGTTAATCTGAAATCCAAGGAGAAAAACGCTATTCCGTAAGTATTTGCTTTTTGCTTGCATCTTCACAATCAGTTTTGTGTAAAATGGAAATTTCAGAGCTGGAGTTGAAAAGTAGAGAGTCAGAAATTATCAACAACACAAACAAAAACACAGATTCATGGCATAAAGTAATCTCTGACAGATGAGGAATACAGAGCAAGGTTCCCCTGCAGTGAAACAGCTCGTCACTGTCTGAGCATCCAGCAAAGGATGACTCTGGAGGTACCTGCTGCTGTGGCCATTCCCAGAAGGGAACTGGAGCTAAGTGGAACAAAGACTTTATTCTATAGACCATTTTGTACACATTTTTCTAAAGTTTTTGTTGGGGAGCTTCTCTAATGAAACTCTGATGGCTTTTTCATCCCGTTCCTTCTTGCCAGTTGAAACCACAATAATTCAACAGCAAATAAGCAGAAAAACCCAGTTCAACCTGCAAAGTTATGCTGGCTGAAAAGCACAAGGGAAAATCATAACACAAGTCCAATTGTCAGTTAAAAACTACATTGCAAATCAACCACTTTGCGCCTTGAGAGAAGGACCTGTGTGTGATCTGCACTGAGCGCAACAACTCTGTGGCAGATGAGTGAGGAATCTCTTTTAATAAAACACGGAAAAAGTCCCTCAAACCCCTGCACCAAAATAATTTTATCACCCCACCAGTGCCACCGTACTCTTCTGGAGAGCTAGGTTCACACAGCTTACAGAACGAGCATCACCTTGCTCACCAGGAGAGCCTCTGGCACACCAGCAGCAGCTTCCCAGAGAACAGCCTTCTGTTATCACGGCAAGAAAGAAGGGTGAAAAATTCCCCCTGCCACTGTCTCAAAAGAAAAATAAATAAAAAGCAATAGCTGCACTGGTTATCTGGGAAAGGCAGAACATTTTCATACAAGCCTGCTGAAATATCCCAGGGAAGCCTCAAATGCTCTGCCACCAACTCTCCACTTTTCATCATGAAAATAACGGTGTTTTTCCTTCTTAATTGTAGTGAATATATAAAGAATATTTTTTAGTTAGCCTCCATATGGAGGAATCAAAGACTGAGGGTTTATATTCTTTATTCTTCCTATGCAACAACTTTCACTGCATCTATAATTTTGACAGATTTTTGCAACACAAAGAGCAAGATGTTGTTATTTCAGAAGGTGTAACATGAATGCTGCAGGTGCTCAGTTACACATTTCCTAACGTTTGTTGAGACAAGTGAAACCCCGTACCCACAAATTACTTGGGAATGAAGTATTAGCAATCAGCTTTCAGGGACCGCTTGTTTACAAATCCAGCTTCTGGATATCTTTGTATAATGGAGAATATTTAACTTCTCGCGTGGAAACACATTGCTTCCAGCTGATGAGCACTGCAACTGTTGTGTCTGATACCCATATATCATACAGATTCTTTCTGAGCAAGTCATAAATCCATTTTTAACAGCCTGACAAGTAGGTGACACCATGAAATGTCTCATCATAAACACCATGATCTCAAAAGTTAGAGATTTTAATTTATAGCAGCACGTCTAAGTCTTGCCAAAAGAAGAAAATCTTTGTTCAACCTAATGTGAAAACTAAGTTTTAAGGCAAGAAGGTTTAAGTAGCATCAAGCTTTCTTTGTAAAAAATATGGACAAGCAAATTCTTATATGAATTTTCATGGCATTTCTTGCTTTCACGGCATTTTCTTATGTTTTTCTGATGCTATGAAATCAATGTTTATTTTAAAATCTTGGACCAGTTAACCCTGATACTGGATCAGATACCTTACAAGAATCTTGAATGATTGAAGTAAGACAAATACGTTAATTTTTTTAGATATACATGTATGTATATATACACACATACACACACTCGTATATGAATGAAATTGTGCCAAAGATACTTAGAGGTAAAAACCTGCATTTAAAATACTATTTTGATCAGAAAACTGAATAACAAGATCCAAATAGATTTTAGGTTTTTTTAACAGACATTACTACTATGCCAGCTCAGCCCATCAACATGCAGTTTCTTTTATTATGGAAATATGCTTGCATAATTGTTTTTCATAAATTCAGACAGACTTGGAGCTGGAGGCATGATATCCTGCCAATGTTCTATTGAAATGTTTTTCTCTATGACTACTCCCAAGGACACACGTATATATTCCGCATACGGCAAAACTCTGGCCCTCCATGAACTTCAGCAATCTGTAAAAAGTTAGGTCTTAGGTTTCTTAAAATAAGGGAAAGTATCTTGTGGGCTAACTGCTAGAAACTGTCAGACTATTATTCTGAAGCCAGCACGCAGAGGATAGAAGTCCAAACCCAGTTGTTAAGCTGCTCCAGCTACACCATTAATTTCAGAGGGAAGGAGCACCTGGAGTGGCTGCTGGCTGCCTTGGTACACAGCAACTGCTGCTGGAGGTTTAAAAATAAACACCAGAAACTCTTAAATGCCAGTCTTAGCTGCACTGAGCACACACAGCAAGTGTAGGAAAGCAAGTGAGGGGTCACTGTCTGCGAGATAAGTCAGAAAAGGCAAATCTATTCCCTCCCTGACCAACAGGCTGATACCGTATCACCGTTACCTGTCAATATCTCCTTTCACGGCCAAAGCCACCACTTAGTTTACCAAGGAACTCCTACCTGGAGCAGGAAGCACTAACTTTCCTGTGAAAAAGGGCAAGTTAAATAAATGGGGTTATGATATGTTGAGAATAACAAGCAGGCACTTGCAAAACAGCTCAGTACCTTTACCTCCAACTTTTCTAGCTTACACAAATACCTTTACAAAGGTACAGACCTGGCCCAGCCCTTTCCATGCTGTCAGGAACAGCCCAGCTACCACCACGATGCTGGGCTTAATGGCCCTTCTGAACTTGCAGACAGAAATACTTCACCATCAATAAAAACCAGCTTATTGTTCATTAACGGTGCACTAATTCCATCTGACCAAAATATAAGCAGCCAGAGCACATCTTCTCAGGCTGGGCAGGTAAACCTTTGTGCTCAGCTCCTGAGATCCCCCAGCCTGTCTCATCTGTCCCCAAAATCACTGTGCTTGCTTTGACAAGGGCTGGCTTGGCCTTTTAGCTGAGACCTAACAAAAGATTCTCCCACAAGGAGTTCTGTACGTCTGGTGAAAAGCACAGTTAATTAGTTTCTGAAAACTTCTCAGTTTACACAGTAAATGCCTCCTTTCTGCTCTATCAAAACTCGGTGGTGTAAATAATTATTCCATAAAAGCCCCTGGGAAAGAATCCAGCTCCTGCACCATTTCAATAAGGCTACAAGACCGATGGGTATCGGTCCTTCCCGTCTTTCAGGTAATGAAAAATGTTTCTGTGCAACTTTCATTATCTTTCAAATTCCGGGTTAGCATTCACAGGCATCGTGTGGTTCGGGGGCTCATTGTATGTGTGAGAACTACACTGCAAGCAACATTCATTTACTCCCTCGAGGGCACGGTTTGAAAGGCCTGGGGGTCAAATGAATTCACGGTTATTACTGGGTCGAGATTCTGCTTTTAAATTATGGCTCTAATCCTGCAATTTTAGGCAAAAACCCCAGTGATTAAATATGAGTTTCTCTGCAGAGCAAGTCAGCGGGAGCGGGCTGCCTTTTGGAAAGCCAGGCTGACGTCTGAGCTGTGGTTTGACAGAGCTGTGGTGATTCCCCACGGGGGGTGATGTCCCCCCGAGCCCCTCGGCAGCCGCGCCGTCGGATGCAGCCACTTCGGAAACCCAGAGTCAAGTTTCCCTCCCCTCACAGAGGTATTTGTTTCAGAGAATGCTTACTTTGTCTGCGATAACGTGAATTAAAAACATATTTCAGTTTACACAAAACCATGGGGGAATAAAAGCAAAAGGTGCCTTTTAAAATTCTGGCTGTTAAAGGGACAAAGCTCTGATTAAATTTACAGCTTGGCTGCACATCTCTCCAACAGGTAACAATATCTATTATTGAAAACAGACCTTTTATGAAGTAATAATTTTAAAAGTGTGTCTATTTTGTACTCAGAGAGGTACCTGTACAACCCAAACACCTCTCGGTGATAGCTCTCCTGCAGGATTTGCTCACAAGGCTAATCCCTTTGGACGGCTTCATCCCTCCAGATGGGTTCCCCACCATGGAGGGAGGGAGCTGCCCACTTGGACAAATCAAGTCCATGTGCTGCAGACACAGCATCACCCACTTGTCACTGACTCACCACTCTGCTCTTTTGCTTTGCATCATTTCTTTCTTTACTGTTGTTTTCCTATACATTGTTTTATTTTTCACTTATATATGCCTAAGATTTGCCAAGAAACGTGACCAAGATGACTATTTATGCATAATATGATTTATTTCTATCAGATGTAATACTGACTACACACACACACAATCATTCGCAGCAATTCAGGATTTGTGGGAGTCCTGTGAGTTTAATTACTCACAAATGTCAAAGTTACAGAGAGAGAATAATAGATAATCCCCAGCATCACCTCAGTAAATGTCATTATTATTACTGAACCAGAATTTGCCATGGTTTAGATTTTTTTTTTTAATCCTATTTTTGATATGATTAAAGGAAAATTATTTTTGTCTATTTTTTGGTTTTTTGCTTCTTTCTGCTTTAAAGGCTATGGCTACCATAAATCTAATTGTACAGATCTCAGAACCCTGCAAATTACTCTAACAACTCCTCCTCCTACCTCTAAAGATAAAAGTAGGAAACAACATATTTTTCTTGTCAGCTCTCTGGATCTTTGTAAAAGCACCTGGCTGTGTCTATTGACCAAATGAGTAACATTCAAGTGGTCCTTGGTACAAAAATACTGACTCCCTCTGCACAACAAACGAGCCTAATTCTGTGCTAAGTGCATTTTCTTCCCTTCTGATCACCCTGGAACTCTTCTCTCAAGTCTTCAGCTCAGTATTGTCACTTGTTTCCACACACAATGAAGTGACTTCCTCCTCGTGAACAGAACTCAGGCTGGTGTCCATCATCTCTGCAGGCCTGGCTTAGACTGTGGCTGGCTCTGAACCTGCTCCTGCCCATGCCAGGACACCGGGATCCAGCACCCACTGATGGAGCAATTTAAGACCAAACACCTTTTGTAGTCACTCAGAACAAACGCATCCATGAGAAGAGAGTCCAAAAAATAAAACTCAGCCTGTGCTCACGCCTGGCTCTCCCTGAGCTCTGCCACTGCTGCAGCCAAGGCTCCCACTGCAGGATGTCCTTGTATCAGCCCCTATCAGCTGAACCCAGCCTTCACATGAGCTTCCCACCATTATTTTTTATTTATCTGCTTATTTGTGCCCTATCTCTCCAGCTGGACAGAGAAAGGCCTGAGCCCCGGAGAGCAAAGGAGATAGGCTGTGCTTTGGGATTTCTGTCTCCCTCTGCCCCGTGATTGCTTCCTCCAGTGCTGGCTTGGACCATCCATTCAGACCCACAGTACTCTTCTGGCTTTCATGTGACACACAAAACTAGAGAAACGTGACATTCAAAGGGCTTACAACCAGATTTATTAATAACCTCACCTGACTGCAGTCACACTCAGCATTAGGGTTATTTACAGGGTGATTCAACTCCATTATAATTCACAGGCTTTTATGGCTCAGACAAACAGAGACTATAGTAATTTGCCATTGAATAATAGAATTAGCTTAATTTAATCATGATTAAAGACATAAATTGCTCATGACAAATAAAATTAAACCCAGGGGAGAGTGGGGTAAGAGCTATGTAAGTCACCCCAGTGCACTGAGTTCCCCATCACAGTATGAATACTGGGAATTGTCCTCTGGAAACAGACAACTGGTGCAATTCCTGGAGTGGGCAGAGCCCTCAAACACCCATGAGCACAAAAGATCCTTCAGATTTATACCCCAATGTCTTGGGGTGACTCTATCATGTGTATCCCCTATCATGCTCTATGCCCAAAAAGTAATAATTGTGAGTTAGTGGCAACAATCTACTAAGGGAAAAAATTAGAGGTGCTCCTCTGTGAAATCACCAGTATGTTTTGACACGATCTACTTACCGCATTTGCTATTGTACCTTTGTGTGGCAATTTGGGATCACATACCTGTGGTTTCTCCATTCCAGAAAGAATGTCTTGAACCCTTTTTGTTTCTGAATCAAATTCTGTAAAATAGAGAATGTGGAAAGAAGAAGAGAAGTAAATTAACCAAAATTAAACAAAAATTTCAGTTACATCAACAAAAATAGAGGGAGAGAGACAGACATTACCTGCATATGAGCATCAGCTGCATTGTGAATTTAAGGCATGCAGTTCCATGGATTAACATCACAAAAAATTGAAAAGGGAAAAGGAGGGAACAAAACTCCCAGTAACTGCAGATATTCAGCAAGGTGAGACTATTTGTAGAAGTGTCCTCCACAAACACTGCTATTAATTGTGATCTGCATTCAGAGAGCAAAACCACCCTGCTTCCAGAGCTCAGCTGTGGAAGAGGCCCAGGAGTTTCTCAGTTACTGCTGAACCTAACCCTGATTTTTTAACCAAACCCACCCTCAACTCCAGCAGCTGCAGACTGGGCTGTCCACCTGCCCACCAGGGCTCTGGAGAGGACAAGTGTCCTTGTCCCACACAGGGAAAGCCTTGAGGAGCCACACAGGTGCCTGCCCTGAGCCCGAGCACCCACCCTGCAGCCACCTGTCCTTAAACTGGGTAATGCCCAAAGCTCTTTTACAGCCACCTTCCAACTGTGGGGGCAATGAAGTGATGCCAGGCAGATTCCAAAGTCTGACCAGCAGCAATCCATCCTCCCTGCCCGAGCCTTGTGCCTGGTACAGCAGCTCTCGCAGCGGCTATACAGAGGTACCTACAAGCTGTGAAATGCTCCCCCTAAATTAGAGGGATAATTGTGCAGAAGACATCCTCTGAGCAGTGGAATCAGCCTTGCCCCCATCCTCCCCCCCAAAACAATCTTGAGGTAAAACATCAGCTTAGAGTAATGAGGTGACACAAAGCAGCTTTATTCCTTTTGGACGACAGCACAGAGAGGCCTCATTTTCCACTACAGTATTCTCTGATGGAAAACCGGGAACATATTTTCCTGGTTTTTTGGTTTTATTTTTTTCTTTTTTAAAATGTTAATGCAAAAAGTTTGCTCACCAAAGCAGAAGAATATATCTCACCTAAAGCAAAATGAGCCAGACGTACTTGGCATAGGAAGCAAAAAACATTAATAAACAGGTGGGATCAGATCAACAGCTTTCACTAATGATTCCCCCAAAACCTGACCTACTTCTCGTAGCCCAGGAATGTGTCTTCATTTTTGTCTGTGACCTGCTTTAAAAAAGTAGATCTTCTTTTTAAAAATTCCATGTGCTCGACTGCCAAAAAATAGAATTGGCTGAATGCTGATGGCAGAATTCCAGTGTAAATGCCCATCTCTCCCTACAAGAATGCACCTTGGTGTGGAGTGGGAACGACAGATCTCCTGCTGCACACATTCCTGGATTCCTTTTAGTCTCAGCCACTTGGAAAAGAAAGGAGTAGTAATATTTCAGGAGAAGTGGAGAATAGCAAGATTGGTTTTTTTCCATAACAGATAACCCTCAGAGTGTATTATAAAGAGCACAAACTGGCAGGATTGAGCCAGAATATGGTAATACTGATTTCAAAATTACACAGATGGACTAAAATGGCTAAGGAAAAGGCTGAGATGCTGATCCAAGTGAAAATGTCAAAATTTGGGGTATTTCAGAATTCAGGGTTCCTTTCAGCATCAGTAAAGAAAAGAAGTTGAACTGTGCCACAAAAGCCTGGAGCCAGATCTGCACACTGTGGAGATCCTGCAGGCTTATCTCAAAGGGATGCTAATCAGAAGCAGCTTCTGCAGCTCACAGTGTAACAAAAAAGCTGCTACTATTTTATCGAAAGTTTATGGTTATTATGTCACCCCTAATTACAACCCCCAGAAGCTGAGCGTGAATCACTCTCAACCTTAAATCCCAAACATGTGGACTGAATTTTCTTTCCTCTCTCTGCTTTCCAGCAAGGATGCTCTGTCGCACTGAGCAGGAGAAGAAAACAAATCCTGAAGCCCAAAGAAATCTCATTTCCCTCTCCCACGAAAGGTGATTGCTTTATACAGTAACTGAGCCCTCCGACCCTCTGCGGGTTGGGGCTAAGGGTTCAAACTGCTCCAGGCACAGGAACTGAATCCAAGACTTAAGGGAGGTGGGTATGCCCAGCAAACAAATAATAATTTAAGTACTTCAAACTTCTCAAAGAAGAGTCCTACTCAGGGAATTTTTTATATTAGTGTCCCAACTATGTATCTTGTTCACACAGGAGGCTCTGGGTACCACATACAGAAGACTTGGGTTATTACAGATGTGGACATTTATGTGGTCAATATGGACATTTATGTCACCAAGAGTTTATACAGATAAGCTGGAGGTGGAAGAAGACAAGTCTTCTTCAAAAACTTTGGGGAGACGGAGAGAGGGAATGGGATACATATAACAAATAATGCCCTGTGAAAATACAGCAAATATTAAAGGCAGAAAACAATAAATATCCACAAGTGATGTCTATAATAGCATCAGAGAACAGCTCAGGTCAAAAGGGGACCTCAGGAGTGGTTATCAAGAATTACAGTATTTCAAATACTTGGTTTCCCATTTCAAGAGCCATAAAAAAAAAATCTCAGGCTTCTATGGATGACTGACTTCCTTTCTGTAATAAACATAATTATTCACAGTCTCCTGAGCTAGACTAAGCTAAGGAGAACGAGACCTGTCCCAAATCCCTCCCTCAACAGGGAAGTTGCTCTGACCTGCCAATCTCTCTCAAGTATTGAGCTCAACATCTTCCTTCTGAGCCAACAAACAGCAGAAAGCCTTCTGAAATAGAACACGATGGAGAAGGAAAGAAACCATCTGATATGCCCTATCTGATAACACAGAGCTGCTGGAAGGCCTTTCCTTCTGGCTCTCTGGTGTTACTCAGCAGTGACCAAGGACTGTACTCTAGATTAGCTCACTGGAGCATTTAGGGACAAGGAGCATGAGCATCGGCTGAACATCACAGATGTCTTGATGTAAAACAGGCAATTCAGGTTCAAAAAAACTACTTAGAACTGCTCAGGAAAGGTGGTGGGTGGCTGAGCATGATTCACCTACCTGGGACTAATTTCCTTGAATAACAGACAGTCAATTTGCATTTCAGTCTTTGTCCCTTCCTCTCCCTCAGCTGACTGAGCACTGAGTATCTGACACGAACACAGAAAATCTCTGTGTGTCAAACCCCCCCAAACACTGGGGCTTGCAGGGGCAGGCAGCATGAGCTGCTTTCCTCCGTTGCCATCGGGAACAGAAGCTCAGTCACGCCAAGGAAGAGCCCAAGTAACACTTCAGGTCATTGTCCCTTTATAACTTTTCCTCTCAACATCTGTTCCCCACATCTGTCATGGCAAAACTCTTCTTCCTAGGAGGAAGCTGGGGGTGGGGATGAATTCCTTGTGAATGCTCAATGGGGTCCTCTGAGGGACAGTACAAAAATCTGAGTTACCCTGTTAATCTCACTGTCTGAGAGAGATTATAGCACTCCCAAGCTACTGCATTAGGTTCTAATTCCCAGGCTGTGGGTTCTTTGGATCCAATGTTTCAGACTAATCTTTTATTGCAGAAAAGCCAGCTGAAAGACCTGGACCACATCTAAGCTTGTATTTCAGTCCTCTCTTTTTTCAGAGCTTTGTATCATAAACAAAACTCTATAGACACAACCAGGAGTAAACGCCCCTAAAAATTAAACACTTTCCTAGCAGCTGTTTCGTGCTAACAGGGTTTCAGTGTCAAGTCCTGCTGAACTAAAGCCTTTTATTCTATGCTTCTGTTAGCCTTTGTCTATGTTCCTTTCTGCACGTACAGCACAAATATAATTTTCAGACCTTTCCAACCATACTTTTAAACACCAAGCACAGCTTTAAAAAACAGGGGAAAAAAAGTTCAAGGTAAGTTTGAAGTTTGCATCCATAGTTTACGTGTTTGCATGAACAGCAGCTGTGTATGTAAATGGTTTGAAATAGCTAAAAGCTCTAAACTAATTAAGATTTTCCCATTGCAAATACACATTTTAGGTTTGTTCTGCATTCTTTCCTTCGAAGAGAGGAAAAGGTCCAGCTCAAGACTTAGCTTCTGGCCACAGAAAGTATTTACTGTTTCAACAGCCTTTCCATTCCAAGAGAATGACATCAGCACTAGCACTTTGCAAACTTTGAGTCTAATTCTCAAGCAGAGCTCCATGCTCACAGATATGCCAGTCATAACACGACATGCTTTCTCAGAATTTGTTCCAGATTTATCGGGGCTGTGACCTGCTTTAATGCTGGGAAAGATCTTTCATCAGTCACGTACAGCACAACCTACAGCCCCCAAGAAAACGAACTCTTCAAAACACAGCCCAGCTCCTTTGTGAGCTGCCTGCCGAAGTCAAAGCTGAAGACACCAAGAAGAACACATACAGACTTTCAGGGAACTGCAGAAATATAAGTTAATAAACTCCTTGTACAAGAACAAACCTAAAGCTGCAGATGTCATGCAGCAGCTGAGTCACAGGACCAGAGGGGATGTGACACAGTCACCGAGTCCATCCTCCTACACTGAAACATGATCATCTATACTCAAACCATTTCTCTGAGACAGCTCCCTAGCCCATTCTTTCGAAATAAATGACCTCCTGCCCCATGATCATGGTAATCTCCAAACTTCTCAGCTAGGCAAACTACCACAGCATCTAACTCCTCTCATCACTGGGAAGATCATCTCAACTCTCCCTGCTGCACCTGAAACTTACTCCTTCCTTCCTGCACATCTGCCCCAGGCGAGTTCATCCCCCCTTTCTTTTGTTGCCACCTTTCACACACTTGAAGGAATTTCTTCCTTTAACAAAACGAGTTCATTTCTCCATACCTTTCTTTACCAGACCCCACTTGCTGCTGTCCTCTGCCACGTTTTTTAAACTGGTCTCCATCCTCTGAGGACATGGCACAGCCCTGCCCACCGTGTACCAGCTGGGGCCCCGGCAGCACCAACTAAAGACCCATTCACAGAGCTTTCTTGGAAGTTTCCTCTTCTGTCTACAGAGCAACTTGACTCCTGGGGTTTGTAATCTCCTTTTCCTGCCAGAACTACCACATAATTAAAAAACCAGCAGGTTTGAGAACATCTAGCTGCAGTGCAGTACATGGCTCTTGCCTTGATCAAACTTTTTCTTTGAAGGCCATTACAGAGCTCTCCTCCTGTCTTGTCCTCCTTCCCTGACCCATCGGGCACTCTCAACCCTATCAGAGCCTGATATGGACTATAATTTAATAAGCCTCAATCCTTATTCCATCCTTCAAGTCCTTAATGAAAATATTGAATAAAATTAGACCTAGGACAAATTCCTGCCTAATCCAGTTTGATGCAGCTTTCCACTCTGTCAGGGAGGCAGCCCAGGACAGGGCAGGGTCACGGATAAACTGCCAGGCTGTTGCTGGCTGACAGATGTGACACTGGGGAGGGCAAATCCAGTGTCACACCGAACACACAGTACTTCAAAAAACTCTTCCCAGCACCACTTCCACACTGGGCAGAACAGGGAGCCCTTCCGAACAAAAAACTTGCGAAAAAATATATTTATATTCAAGACAGTCAATCACACCATGCTGAACCCATAATACACCAAGGAAGATTATTAATTAAGCCTACAAATGCCTGGACAAGATTTCTAAATGTTAAATGTTTCAAATTTCTGTTCATTACATGAAAGCTAATAAAAAACATCAATGATAAAATACAACTATGGTTCCCCTGACAAAGGTAGAGAGATTGATGTTATCCACTTTAGGCAGAATTGTTAAAACATGTTCTAATCTTTTTAAAATTGCCGTGCATGAGTGTATCACAATTTTTCCATTTCTAAGTGCCTTCCCACTGTTGCTATCTGAATTGTCCTGCTAACATGCCTTAATTAATGCCTAGGAGCTTATCCTTCATTATTTGTCCTTAAAGACCAAACCACATATAGATAGAAAAAAAAAACTAAAAAAAAAATCAAGTCACTCCCTAAATAACTGAAGGCAAACAGAACAAAACGCCTGCATAAATGCCAGAAAATCACATTTTCAGATCTAGAATCAGAAAAATCAAATCTCTAGTCATCCTGATTCACTGGGTCAGCAAAGCAAAGGATAACTGAAGTGCTTTGCCTCTACACCACTGTGATTTAGGCATGAATTTAATCCCATGTTTCAGAGATGTCCTGGCCATAATCCATTATCTATTGACCTGCTAGTTTCACCTTGACTGCTTCAGTATCCTATTGTCCATGGGACAGGATACTCCAAAATACCTGGAGTGCAAATTCACAGCTCATCCTTCTTTAACCAAAGGCACTTGCTATCACAGGGATCAGGATCAGATGTGGAAGCATTCAGATGTACATAATGAAGCCACCTGGGCTAAAAAGCATTTTAAAAATAAATGTAAGGGTGTCCAATCCTACCTGTCCCCCATTATTGTTTGGATCTATGTTTTTCGTTGCGGTGGAGGAAGGAAAATAAGATCAGTAGCAACCTACAAGGAAAATAAAAGGCTGGATGCAAGGGACAAATGGAGGGTAAGTGACATGTTGGGTTTGTTTTTCTCTGCTTCCTCGCTGCTACTGCTGGAAGACAGCAAAAACAACTCCTACTTTACTGGCTGGAGATCTGAGCGAACTCCTACTGTGAACACGCAGTTGGTCCATTAGAAGGCAGAAAAGGGCTTTCTTAGTAAAATACAGCAACCCCCCATCTCCATCACATACATTTGACATCTTGAGCGAGCGCTTTGTACATCTCCCAAAGCAGATAACAGAGGCAGTGCACTGTGGATGGCTGCAGCTGGCTGGGTTTGAAGGAACACCAAATTAAACAATGACATAACCCACAGAAACAGAGGAAGCGCAAGCTGAATCTGCTGGAACAACAAACCACTTACACACAGGACCTCCTCTTGGAGCTCTCTCTTTTCATCATTTCGACTTGCTTTAGCTTGTTTTCTTTGTCAAAATATTTTTTCTTTTTATTTTCGGCAGCTTACCTTTTGCTATTCTATTACAGCAGCTCGCACGCTATGTGGGGTTGGGAAGACAGTGACAGCTTTGCAGATAAACAAAGCAGTGTCCACCCCTCCATCTTTTGGTCAAGTATTTGACAAGGAGACTGCAAGTCCCTCCTAAAACATTCCTGGAGCTCCTGACTCCCACTTTCCAGGTAGAAGGCTGATGTTTTGTTCTCGCTACAAACTTTGCCCACAAACACTAATCTTCTAGGAACGATGGCGTTCTTCACACTCCTCGGAATTTTGTACAGTAGTTGGGATGCATGGAATTTCCTTACCCTTAATTCCTTCCATTTATTTGCGTGATGCTTCATGCTTTGTCCATCTTGTTTCTCCTCATTCCCTGTGACTGCCTGTCCAGCCTTTGCCACACTCAAGACTTGTTCTGCAGGCTGAGGAACCCAGTTGTCATTCAGGAGGGGATGTAACTTCTGCAGAGCTGCACCTTGCTGTCCCTAGCGCCCCAGGTGACCTGGCCATAAAAACTCCTCGGGTTTCCCCAGCTCAAAGCAAGAGCAGGGGATGGTCAGCAGCAGGGCTGAGATACCCACGTTTCCTAAAACGTGAAACACTGGCTCAAAAGGATGTTTGACACCAGCCGTGAAATTACACCATCTGGCATTTACAGAGGAGATTTCCTCTCAAAAAAAAAAGGTTCCCTTCAGTCCTAGCATCTGACTCTCACAGCCAGGCAAAGCGGGAGCCTGAGCATCACACACACAGACACTGAAAGGAGCCTCACAACTCCTCGTTGCACTGACAAAAAGCACAAGTCTGACAGCATCAAGAATTAGTCTTCCCTTCCCAACTGGGTCACTGACAGCTCCACTGCATCCCACCACAGGCGTGGTTTTGTCTCTGTCACTCCTGAGTGTCCCTGCTGGGACAGCCACACCAAGTCCTGCTAGGGCAGAGGTGAGTCCTGCACTCTCCAAGAACAGAGGTGGAAAGCACAATCCCTCATGAGCACAGAGTGACAAGTCTCCAGTGTGCCCAGTGTGGCCTTTAAAATCCTGTGTCTGCTGCCCCATGCCAGTGAGGAAATATTTTTCTCTGAAATACCATCCCCAGTGTTGGGGACAATGGCACCAGTATTGAACACAAAATAAAACTTACTTCTTGGAGTTCAAAAATATGACCATAAGCAATTCTGGCCATAAAATCCTTTGCCAATCTGCCTATTACACAATAAGAGCATTTTCCTGATCAAACACAAAACTAGCAAAATAACCCGCAGAACTGCGTATTTGCACAGAAAAACAATCATCCAGCACAGCCAAAACAGACTCCATAGGAGTTCCAAACTTGCTGGGGATTAAACAGAGCACCTCAGCCAAAATTAACAACTTCCTTGGCAATGAACCTCGTAAAGCCACCGAGTTTGCTACAACAATAAGGAGGCAGTAGAGCACTGTCCCGATGCAGAGGCACAGCAGCACCCATCAGGAACTAAAAAAAATTTAAAGAAAATAACTGCAGGCCAAATTTTGCCCTCAGTCACAACTGAAGGCAAAAAGATGCTAGACTCCTCAGGAAAAAAAGTTTTGTTTTGTTTTTTTTTTAATACAACTATTCCAAATCATGATGCTAGACAGGCGAAGATTTTTCATGAAGCCTGCACTGGGATTTTTCGATGGCAACCTAGTGAGGGGCTGCAGTTACAACATTCTTTGAATGAACCCCAACCTAAGCTCTTCTGCTACCAATGTAAATTACTGACCTATTTTTCCAGACGAAAACTATGATACAATGAAATTGCAGTGAGTGGTGGAGGAGATCACAGCAATCCCAGAAACCAAAGAATATTCTTCTCTTTCCACTCAGCCCAGGAACCACAGCTCAGAGATGGGGGAAGGCAAAGAGCTTCCCCTCCCCTCTTAAAATCAACCCAAACACCTACAAGATTGACAGCAGAACAGAAATAAATTCTCTTCCTCATGACAGATGACAATCAACTGACTCAAGCAATCCCAGCCTGAATTGTTTTGCAGTCGTGTCTGAAGGATGAACTATGACTATGTGAGCTAGAAGGATATTAAACAGAACATTTAATAAAGACCGGGGGCTAAATTTCTAAAATGCAGAAGTCAAAACGGCTGATGTAGTCTAATCTGTGCCCTCCCATGCCTGACATGGGAAGAATGAACTCAAGAATGTTTAAAAAACCTGATCTATAATGTCTGTACCAACTTTCTACTTGTGAGCTGAAAGCAGTGCATGGGCAATTAGCAGTCCTGTATGGGACGAGGGCAAAATGCCATCTTGGATATTTGCACAATCAGTTTCACCACTAAGAACCCTTCCAAATATTTAAAATATTTCACAGAAATATCCACCTGATTACTGCTTGCTGGGAAGGATTCAGCAAAGCTACAGGAATTTCAACTCATTCTGCATTTCATTGCTGAGATGAAATTCAGGCACGAGTCACATGAATCACAGTAAATCAAAGCAGCTGCTTCTAAGCACAGCTCCTTAGAGTGGAAAAAAACAACAGAAAAACCAAACTCGAGCTTCAGGACAAAATCTTTTCTAATAAACCTTGGAGCAAATTGAAATGGCTGCTTCATTTTAGAACAGTGCTTATCTTTTCTGGTAACTGCAACACTCAAAGCATTACCCTGCATCAAGATTTTTTCCTCCACTTAAAAGCAAATATACTGAAGGTCACAAAAAACTTTGGAAATCAAATTCCATGCTTCCTCAGAAAAGGAAGAGTAACCACTGGGGTTCGAAGCACAACTTAAGAGAGTTCAGTAAACAAATGCAATTAACTTCAGGGGGACATGAAATTTCATTTCACCACCCTTGCAAACCCAGCTGGAAATACAGACAGACATTGTTCAGAACATCTGGCTATACAAATACGTGTAGTTCATTAAATCATTAGACTTTAACGTGTTTTATTTTTTATAGTCTGGAGGGAGGAAATGTTCTACCTCTTCCCTATAAATACCCTCTCCCTTTTGGCTCAGTGTCCCAGATATTGCCAAATAAGGGAAACATGGTTCCCTTCCTTTGTCGGTGGTCCATGTTATCTCCTCCTAACTGCTGAGGATACACTGCTAATCTTGCTCTGAAGCTCTGAGATCTTGGTGTAACTCTTCTCCCCGTCACAGGCATTTAATCAGTGAGCATTTAAGCAGGATGAAAATGTACTTTGTATGATTTTTTTTTCTGTTGGGTGGGTATCTATAAATTACGTAAATGCCTAGGAAAAAAGTTCAGATTTCAGTCTTCTGGATTTGACTGTCAGTTGCAGCAGAAGCCGCAAATTCTTGAGATAATATGAAGATCCTCTGGGGGAAGAGGTTGTGCCTTACGTCATTTAGCACTGACTTCCTGATAAATGATGAAGGTTGCCCTGCCAAGGAGATCCTGCTGGCAAAATGAGGCAAGGGAGGGATAAAAGCAGATGAGAATAAAATATGAGAGTCTACAGAAACTGATCAGGATTGGGGAAAACAGCTTTGAGGTAAAACACCAGCCACTGCCAAGAGGGTTTTTAAGCCCCAGTAAGGTCAAATGCAAGCCCCAGGGCCAGATTCCCCCACTCTTTACTAGATATGCCCTACACATTCCTCAGTGGACACTGAGCTGTGTTTCCTGTAGTTAGCACACTTAGGAAGATGAGGGAGCTTTAACTGAGGTTTATTTTGTCACAGCTGCTGTGATGAGACTGAAAAATGTAACCAGAACTGTGGTGACCCATTCTACCCCATTGATGGCTCAGAGCCGTGGATGCCCAGACCACCAGCTCTCAGAGCACCTCACAACCACGCTGCATCACGTGTATCCACACTGCCCTGGTGTTCTCTTCGCATTTTCAAGTACAAAAAGTCTGAACAAACCAAGTTTGAGGCATTTCCATTCGCCTTTAAAAACAGCTGACACAGAAGATGGGAGAATATTGTGCAATTAAATTAAAAGGAGATGCTCCCACTTAGCTGATGAAGAGAATCTCTTACCCACAACTTCTGGTGCCGAAGTTATGAAGCTGGTTCTTCAGTCTTTCAAGTGCATAAAAATAGAGTGTATCTCCTCTCTCCCTGTCTCAGCCCTTCCCAGCTTGTAGAAGTCTGTGCTAACAAAGCAATGGGGTGTGAAAGAAGGTGGGACTGCCACGGCATTCACGTTTCCCATAAATTTTGGGTTTTTTCCTGCAGAATGGATACAGCAAGAGAAGCCCTCCGTGTTCATGACAGGTCACATGCAGGCAAGATTTCACAGCCTTGCACATTCCTGGAAATTATCTGCACACAGGCAGCTCTGGGAAAGAGTTGGTCAAGATGCACGAGAAGGAAGCACCCACAGGCAGCTCAAAGCAAAACACTGCTGTGTTTGGAACTGGGCAAAGCTATGGCAGAGGCAGGGAGTGCACTGGGCATGGACTTGCTTTCCAGCACCATTTGTGCTATTTAGCTTTTACCTTTCTCCATCAAAGCCTCCATGATATAAATTAAGCTTCAAGACAGCAGAGGAAACAGATTTGTTTATCTCCCTCAACACAGTGTATTGCAGTGACATTCAATGAACATTTTAGCAATTCTTTTTGCTGAAGAAAAGTCACAAATTAAGCCTCATCTGGATGCAGGCACACAGACTGACATGAACTTGGGAACGTACTCTACCTGAACCCTGCAATATGTTTCTAATACAGCCATCAGTCTATATAAAGCTCACTTAAGTGATTACTTTACGTGACTATTAGGCAAAATATTATTTGGTTAGAATCTGTGTGGCCCAGCTAATGGAGTTCAGTCTGGTACACAAAGGTGTATCTGACACCCATAACCACTTTGTTTACTGCCTGAACGAGCAATTCACAGCCTATTATTTTAGAGAAAATACCAAAGATAAAGACTGTTGAAGAAGCAGGCATATTTCCAAATAGAAACAAACAAAAGCACAAGCTCAGTCATGATGTGGAAGATAAGGTCAAGGCACGAGAATATCACACACACTGGAAATTCCAGGTGTCGCAAATGAACAGTGGTTTCTCAAGTTCAGACTATGCCCTATTTAATGCATCCTATTTCCTCTCATGCGTTAAAACTTAGAGGAAAACAGCACAGAGCACACAAAATCTATTTCTAATGAGATATAAGTCTGAAGAATTCAGACAAGTAGTATTAATGGCTAAAACTATTAAAAAATGCAGTAGAAACAGTAACACCATTTAGATTTCATATATGATGCTGATCTATGTTCACAAGATTCAACACGTCTCTGGTTCCACTAAATATTATGTTTCACATTGCATTATTTGGTATAATACTAAAATACACTTAACCTGACAGATGTATTTTACTCTTCAGAGTGTTTTTTTTCCATGTTATTAATAAAATGACTGTGTCAGTTTTGACAGTTGCTTTCAGGAGACAATCTTATTGAAACTCCTTATTTTATAGAAGCAAATACATTTAAGGACACCAGAGAAGCTGCATTTAACAGAGGGATATTTTGTATAGCAGCAGAAAGAACATTTATGACCAATTTCATCTGCAGAACACTTCTACATTGGTATAACAAAAGTCTATTAGCATGTACCAAATCACCAGTTCCTGGCTAAAAGAACATAAAATTTACATGTATTGCCAGTGTTTCTCAGCCTCTTTGCTTACATGGACCAAAAGTGATGAAACCACTCTTTTAAGCTTTTAAATCTATAGGATATACAGGCACAAGTAAATGTATGACTCAATAAGCAAAATGGATTCTGGACCAAAATAGAAAAGAATTGACAGGATCTAGAATGAGTAAGAAGAGGAACTTCGCCTGGTTCCTGTCTGCACTGAATCACAGCTCCTTTAATTTCCCTTAAATTCACAGGCTCTGGATTAAAACAACAACAACTTGATACAGTTAAACAAAAATAGAAAAAAACCCACGTTTTTCCTAAGTATATTTAAATGTTACACGGAAGATTCAGAGAGAACAGGATGGGGCTGTACCAAGAATGCCTCAGCTGTGGTTCTTCATACGTCACCCACTGCATCACTTCTCAGCAGCTTGCAGACTACATCCCCACCCAGGGATACCTGAGGGTACTTCTTCATCTCAGAACTTCTGCTCTGCCAAGTTAAGTACTTGTTTTAAAACATTTTCAAATTAAAACCACCATTGTCAGGAAGTTCTCTTGCCAAGCCCATTTCCCATGCATTCCCAGTGCACTGCCCTCAAAGAAACGAGCACACAGAGCTACCCACATCTCCGAGAACCTTCCATCAGCAATGCAGGCAGGAATTTGAAGCCATGGTTTTCACCTTTGGGAGTAGCTGGAGGCTGCTTCAGTGCACAAAACCAGATTTACGAAACCTCCACAATAGGAAAGCAACACCTCTGAGGCTTGCACACATATGACAATGGTACTACAGAAGTTTACGAACTATCAGTAGTCTACAGCAACTCTTTGAACTCTTAATTGATTCTAATGTTTTTCCCTCCCTTCTCCACGCAGAAAGCACATCAATGCTACGTGCAAGGGAGCAGCTGCTCGGAGCAGTGAAGCGCACACCAAAGTCTGTTCCTCACTTGGAAAGCAAATCTGCTTTTCAAAACTGAGTTAGATGAGTTCACAGACAACAGGTCAACGAGTGGGTACCCAAAGAACTGGGCAGGACTCAACCCTCCCTGGTGCCCGGCAGGTCTGGATGCTGGCGGAGGAGCCGGGAGAGGTGCGTGGGATGTGTTCAGGTTTGCAGGCTGCCCCTCAGCATCATCTTGACCACACTGCCGGGCTAGATGGGCCCCTGTTCTGACCCTGTAGAGCCAGATCTTCTCAAATGAGGACAAAGCCTTCAGGAACACTTTCCTAAAGGCACACGTGACTGGCCCGGAGCCGCCTCCCTGCCCAGGCTGGGTCTGTTTGTTCTGGCACCCAGCTCCCACCCAGCTCCTGCACAGGATGCACGCAACAATCCATCACCCGCTTCCCACTTATACCCATTTGAAGTGCTTCAGTTTTGGCTATCTTAAGCTCTTCAAACTCCAATGAGGATTTAAAAAAAAAAAAATTATCTCATTCAAAGGGAGAAAAAAAAAGATGTTTTATAAGGCAATAGGCAAAGGCATTTTAAGAATGCTCAAAACTGCTTATGCCCCCACAGTACTTGCAGCCACACACAGAACTTCTCAAACTACCAGATCACTGCATGACCAAGAAGGGAGCCACTGAGTGCATGAGAAGGAAGTGACTCAGACTGAAATTCATAAAGGACAGCATGAATGGGACAGGATTTCCGCTTACAGCTCTTTTTACATGGCAAGGCTCCTTTATGAAAAAAAAAACCCAACCCCGCTCCCTCCTCTCTCATTCAGTTTTTAAAACAGCTGGGCAGAAAAGCTCCAGTATGGATTTTAAATCAGAATCCCAGTATCATACCTCCAAGCCTTCTGCCTGTACAAGACACCATCCATCATCCTACCAGAAACACTCAGAAGAATTGCTAAATTTTCGGTTAATTATAAGCCATCAGTTTCTGGGTTTTTTGCCTTAAAACGGCCTATTTCCAACATAACTAAAAATCTCTATTTACAAGTGCACCGCCCAATACAGCATGATGCAGTCAATGGAAAAGGTCAGAATTACACTTATTTCCCCAATCTGAAACTGTAAATTTCCTAGTAAAAAGAGGATGTTGCTACGTTACAGAACCAGCCTGGGCAGGGACACCTTCCACTATCCCAGGCTGCTCCAAGCCCCGTCCAACCCGGCCTTGGGCACTGACAGGGATCCAGGGGCAGCCACAGCTTCTCTGAGCACCCTGTGCCAGGGCCTCACCACCCTCACAGGGAACAATTTCTTCCCAATATCCCATCTAACCCTGCCCTCTTTCAGTTTAAAGCCATTCCCCCTTGTCCTGTCACTCCATGCCCTTGTCAAAAGCCCCTCTCCAGCTCTCTTGTAACCTCTTTAGGGGCTCTAAGGTCTCCCCCCCTTCTCCAGGCTGAACCCTCTCATTTCTGTGTTGATAAGGAAGGCGTTCCAGCCCTCTTACTATTCCTACAGCACTATAATAACCTCAGTCACAGCAGAGTGGGTGTGCTAAGGAGTAACACACCCCTCAAAGAAATCACTATCAAGAAACAAGGAGCAGGAAAGCACCACCTTAAACGCAGCGGCAGCAGGTCCAAGAACAGAAACTCCCACCTTCCCTGTCACTAATGCCCCTGGTGTGGATCATGTTCCCCTGCTGATTAAAGCAGACACTCCAATTGCCTCTCAGAGCGCCTGCTCAGGAGCGGCTGGGACTGCTGGGAGAGGTGCCCCTGGCAAGCTCCCACCCACGTTTCCAGCACCGAGGCAGCTCCCAAACTTTGCTTCAGACAGCCCAATCCCTAAGGACAGCAATTACTGTAGCTCTGTGCACTGACACAGGCTGCTCTCTGCAGCAACCAGAGCTGAGGCTGTGCAAGTGCCTGCTCCAGCTGTGTCCGGGGCTCCTAAAGCCCCCTCCCTTGCCAGCAGCTGGATCCCGGGATTGCTCCATCATCCAAACACCCAGAAGCAGCATGCCAGTTCCACTGCAGGAGCACACACAGCCCACGGCCAGCTGTGAAATGATAGGCTATCAAGCATATCACAATCCCAATTAAAAAATGCGTGCAAACAGAGCCCTCGGCTCCAGCTCTCCTTCACCTTATTCCAAATCTTACTGCAAATTCATACATTCCTGCTTGCCTCTTAAAGAGTTTTTTGGTTAAGTGGTTTTCTAAATGAAGACTTCTCCACAAATTTTATACATATATATATACACACACACAAACATTTTTATGTCTTTATGTGCCTAAAAATAGGTTTTTCATGCTCTTCTGCAATTTTGTAAGCACCCACACAACACCATCAAGTTTTTAACTATTAGCAGGCTTGACCAGATACACATCCACAAAACCTGTAAGTTTAAATCCCTTTGCTAATTCTTGCTTCTGACACATTCATTTTCTTGACTATCCTAAACACACAGTCATTTCAGCAGCATAAATCAAATTAGGAACTGTGCCCAGATTGCTGTTAACTCTATGTAACTCTGTATGGCCAGGTTAGTTGGGTATTCATCAATAAATCCCCAAATAATTAAAGAAGAAACTGAGAAGGTAAATATAAAGCAGCAGCTATGATTAGAAGCTTGTAAATATCAAGTGGGAACTTATTTTAGGGAGATGCTTGGTGTGAGCCTTTAAGAAACTTCTGTGACCTTTCTGCAGAAATTTGCATCTAAGTTTACATGTATGACTATAATAATACATTTTGATGTATTATTTGATGTCAAAAACATCACATTTGAGCCCACTGTATCTTTTTTTTTCTTTTAATATGCAAAAAATTCCTCTCTTCCTGCTTTGGCCATGGATTTACTGCAGAGCAGTTGATGCAACTTCAGGGCTGCCACCTCTGGGTGCAGATGCAGAACCTAAATTTAAAAGGCAGGAGGGTGAGACAAGGGATGCTTATTTGCACAGCCTCCTGTTAGGGACTTTTGCACAGCTGGAGGAGGACTCCATCCCTTGCTGTTCCCAGTCTGAAGGCACTCTCTGGCTGACAAGACTGGACGTGCCGTAGCCTTGACTCCACTGATTTTCCTGGCATTTTAAAAGCACTCGTGCTCTTCAGCTGCAGCACAGCACACCAGTCCAAGGCCACAAGGGTTGCAGGAAACCCTTAGACAAGATGCTTTTCAATTATTTCTAGATTATTTCAAAAGTGATCAGCCAGGCTGACTCAGAACTCACTGAACTTGTATTGTAAGGCTACTTTATTCCAGGTCTTTCACACATGTGCTTCAAACACTTCATGTATTCCACCTCAGACAAACACCTAAACATAAATAAGAATACTAAAGTTCACATAAGCTGATTGGCAAGAAATAACTAGAAAGTCTAATGCAGTGATTCATTTTCTTGGAGTACAGCATTCCCAAATACAGCTCCTTGCTAATTCTAAAGACCCTGAAGCACGTCTGCAAATTCTCATTCCTTACCATGCCAGCAGCACTTTTCCCCCCCTATGTGGCTATGGATATAGTTAATTTTCATGACTATTTCCTTCAGTTATGTCTCACACGTAAAAGTACTGAGCCATACAAATATACACTATAGATAGATAATGGAAAAGCTATGTTACATGCGTAAATTAACTCAAGAGATTTCAGAGTGTGCTACATTGTAAATATCCTGGATTTCCTGCTTTGGTTACTACATCAAAGTTTGTTCAGGCAGCTGCTGCTGTAGCAGTCAGCAAAGAGACAGGCAGAGAGGAGAAAGGCAGGTAGGTAGAAGGGATTAAAACAAGTTACTAAACCAAATTTAGGTAGGACTGTCTGTGTGCAGAATGGCTTGTGATAAACCAGATTTGATTACAGTAAAACATCAGGCTGTTCATCTACAGTTTTACATTTTTAAATGGCAAGTCTCTGCAAATGCTGAAGAAAATTATTTCAAAAGTAGCCAGACTTATTTGACCACTATTTCCAAAGGCTAACATCAAGAAAATTTCACAGTTTTCTTTTTTTTCAACTAATCTTACTTCCACTGAACTTTCACATAAAAAACTCCCTTGGTTTTTCAGCCATCACTGCTAAACTTTCTAATAACTTCACTAGGTTTACCTAGAATATGCAAAATAGTGGTTCCTAGCAGTCAGATTTTGGTTATAGCTCAATTGTCTGTGAAGATTTTTGCCAAATGCCAAGATGCCTCTCCGAAAAGCAAAATAAAACCAAGACCTCGCCCATAAAATGCATTTCTGCTTCCAACAGATACAAAAAGAATGATGCTGCATCTACCAAGAGAGTAGTCATGAAAGATGGGGAGGCACTGGGTTCACCTTACAAAACAAATACAGCCTAGCAAGCCCAGCGTTCACATTTAAGTTCACACTGTATTAACACCGCTTTACGCGTGGGTGGGAGTGTTTCTTGGCAGGGCCCCTGGATCCATACAGAGGAGATCACAAGCCGGAAAGGTGCAATAAAAAGGAATTAAAAATAAATAAAACCCTCTTTTTACCATGTGGGTCTTGTTCACTTGACTTTGGGCTGCTCCTTGCTCTGCGCTCCGGTTTCTTGAGGGCCGGGGCTCCCCCGCCGCCGCTGCTCGCCCCGTTGTGGCTCTTGGCATAACCATTGTACACCGTCGTGCAGCTGCCTATATGGCTCTTGTAGATGGAGGAGGGAGGGCTGTTCAGGCGGTTCTGGCGGTCAATCTGCCTGTCTTTGAGTTTTTTGTGCTGTGGTTTGCTGTACTGATCTTCCCTGGTGATGTAGCTGGACATCCCGTATAGTGGTATGATTTCTGAAACGGAACGGTTCACCCGCGTTAACTCGGAACAACAAAAATAACTGAGTTGGTTGTTTTGGTTTTGTTTTTTTTCAGAAAACCAAATTCCTGGACATCTCCAAATGAAATGGCTCCAGATGTTTCTGGAGATTTTTCAAAGAAAACCCTTTTTTGCAATTATTTTGTATTAACTGTGCTCCTTTGATGATAGAATTTTACTTTGGATGAGTGTGTAAAATATAGCAATTACAGTGAGAGTTTTCCCCGCCTTTTCAGTCTTTGTGTTTGAGGGACACAGATTTCAAGCAAAAATCCAGACAGAACTGATCTTTTGGAAAAAGCCTTCATAAGTTCAGAGCAATTTAGCATTTTCTTCCTCAGGGCCTGACTGGACAGAACAAGCTGAGATGTGCTGGTTTCAAGCTGCCAACCCTGATTACATGCAATTTAATTTCCCAGTACAAATAGACTTTACAATCATGTCAGTTGTGCTGCCTAAGGAGAGAAGTGTAACATGAAGTAGAAGCTTTGGGAATTAGAACTATCTAAAAAAAGTTTGAGAATTATCATAAATATCATGTGCACTCTTCAGACACACTTCATTAAATACAATCCCCACTTCCCCTCTCTCTAACCTAAGGCAGGTCAGCTTGCAGGAATCGCAGTATTTCCTGCTTTTTCTATAGTTCAATCCTCTTTGTGCTTCACTTTGAGTGTGAACCTTGAACATATCATGCCCATGTCTTTGTTAAAAAAATAAAAATGGATACTCTGGATAGCTACAGCCCCCCACTCAGGATATTAAAGGAGACTCCATCCATGTAACAAAGCCACTCTACAAGTTCTCCACTTCATTCCCACTCTTGGTTCCCCCAGCCCTTAAACCTCGCTGAACACAGGTGTGAAAGGCCAGTCCCTTCCTCCCAGCTCACCTTGCTCTCCATATATTGTTGGGGGCAGATGATGCTGTGGGAAAAACTGTGGTGGCATGTCCCCAGGTCCAGTGACAGGAGGGTAAAACGCTGTGTGGGAGTTGTGAATGAAATGGGGATGGTGTGTCAGGTAGGGGGGTAAGTGATGGGTTGGCGAGATGGCCGAGGGGTAGCTGGGAGGGAAACACTCCGGAGACTGCGGCGTCACCACCACCCTCCGAACGCCCGTGTTGTCCTCTATCACCTGGAGAGAAAGGCAGAAAAAGGAGCACGTTAGGCAGCATCTGAACCAGGCACGCCTTTCAAACAGCACTGTTTACAGCTTGTCCTCCCACTGGAAAACAGGTGGTCCTTGGATTTAGCTTCATGAATAAACACAATTCTAAAATTAATATCAGCAGAAATGACCACGGTGGTGATGTGGCTTTTCCTGGAGACTCAGATATCCACACTAATCACTGGGAGCTGTACTGCTGCTCGTGATAACTATGTGGGTAAGAGACAGAATAAATAACCTGCATTTAGGGAGGAAAACAATTGAAAAAGGAACACAAAGCACCAAAATAAGTGTACTCATTGCGACTGACCATAAAATTTCTACCACGGATTGTGACAGCACCCTGAGTATGGAGTTAGTAACACTTTGGAAAGCAGCTGGCACTGCTATTGCAGGGAGGCTGTGTGTGCACAGAGACATGTACTCTGCAGGAACCTGCTGTGCTGGCCCACGTCTGCAAAGGAACTCCTCTGTTCATAACAGGTATCTGCTCAAGACAAATCATAGGGCAGAGGGTTTGTTTCTGTTACGGAGCTGGTCTATACATCCACACAAATCAGCTCTGGGATATGCATAACTTGGCCCCTAACGCCATAGTCAAAGCACGTAAAAACAGATGTAGGAAGGTGGAAATGTGCTTAGGCTGAAAAATGTTTTTCAGGTTATAATTCTTCCAGAGTTGTATTTCTGGAGAACAGTCAACCAGCCAAATTTCAGTCCAGACTTAGGAGCCAAGCTTTTCTTGAAGCTCATTCAAAAAACTTCTGCCATTTCTTAAATTAAAAAATACAACCACGTAAGAACAATTACTATCCCTTTGACTCTGTATGCTGGCATGCATGAGGTAGAAAAACATGAAGGAAGCGTAGTTTAATTTCATGCAACAAACAGGTTGTTAAAAACCTCATTTTCTCTAAACTAACTGATGGCACACAGATGGAGGAATATCTGTGTGAATATGTTGTGTGAGATAAGTGAGCATGCACCAAAGGCACATGCTGCAAGATGCTGCCACTCTCAGCTGAATGCCACACCATCAGCTGGAGTTCTTCACCCCCCAGCAGCACCAGCAGAAGAGACTCTGCTGTGGATGCCCACACTCCAGTGCCTCTCATCACATCGCAGTGTCTTTACTCTAAACCACAAAGAAAAACCTGTACCCTGCAGCAGAGGAATGGCACAGGCACGTGGCTGTTTCCGCCGCCTGTGCCGCACTGCCCAGGGGCAGTGCCCACAGCCCTGAGCAGAACTGCTCCAGCAAACACCAGCTCATGCCTCAGGCGTCAGCTCAGCAAGGGGAAAATTGACAGGGATTCACAGGGGAAAATTCACCTAGGATTAGCCAACCCAATTCCTCCCCCAGGCCATGTGTGCCTCAGGTTATGTGCATTTACGCCTGTTAGCTACGGGGTGTGACCATGGACATGACAGCTTCTCTGCCTTGGCTGGCCTCTACAAAAGACAATTTTCTATAGAAAGCTAATTCATTCTCTTGTAAGATTTCACATTAAAAATGCACTGCTTGCTGAGTAACCAAAATAGTAATTGTTTGGCTTAATGTACTTGATTCTACCCTCAAAATTTACGATTTCCACTAGCAACTTGTCAGCTGCCAGCTTTAAATTTCAAAGACTTTACAGAGTCCTCAAAAGACAGCTGAACCTCAGAGATTTAGACTATCACATCCTTTCAACTGCTGCATTTTCAGGCTTCCCGTTTCTGCTACTGGTTCTACTCCACAGCATCTCTTATCCTGCTGCCAGGTCTCAAACCTGCACTCTGAAACCTGGAAAAGAGGGAAATCATTTTCCTTTTAGCTCATATTTGAAAACTACTTATCTAGGACTCTGCACAGAAATGCTGGATTTAACTCTCAGACTCGGATCATGCTGTAACTTAATTGAGAGAGCAAGTTCCTACATTCTTGATGTGAAAGGTTTTCATCGTGGCTTTAACTAGTCCAAGCCTCAAAGCCAACCCCAGTCTTCCAGGCGGGTACAAGCTCTTATCTCTGCACCTAGACCAGCTACATGTGCGTTTTGTGCTCTGGTGAAAGATGAATATATTAAGGAACAGATTTAGACAGAAAGCTTGTACGCTGAGCAGCACATAATGTAAACCATATTTTAAATTATTAGGATTCAGCTTCCTGAAGTATCATCTATAAAGGAGGGAGGGAAGCTGAGAGTCCTGTCAAAGACCTTTTTGATCAAACTACCCTGCTAGATGAAGCCATAAAATATCAACGGGACTGAGAGAAGCCAGAGATGAGGGGATAGAATAGAAAATTTCAGTTGGGAGGAACCTACAACCACCTAGTCCAACTCAAAGGATGAGCCAGCCTTCCAAATTACTTTAGTCAAAAAGCCAAGACACTAATTTTTTATTTGTTTCCTCCCAGGCCATGAACACTGACAGCATTCTTGTTATTCCATGTGCATACATTACAAATGAACACAAAAACACAGGGGACCTTGTGAAACCCACTTTATTTCCCAATCCTACAGGGCATTTTCTCTCTAAACTAGGAATTACTGATATACATGTACATTTCGGAAGCTGCACATACAATCTTTAAATATGCTATTCTGTCCTTAACAAATCAAGGCTGGCAATCTGATTTATTATGTATTATATGCATTAGGTAGCCATAAAGACTGAAGATATCCCTTGATGTGTAAAACCTGCACTGAGTAGATTGTAGTAGTGCCATTCTGGGAGACAACACTCAGTTCATCAAAGACAGAGAAAATCAGTTTTGATCCATTAATGAAAATAACAAAACTTAGCACAGAGGTTCGACTTTGCTATTTTAAGAAGAAATCTGCAATTCTTTGTATCTGCTTAAAACCATTTGTCACAAAGATCATAAATTCATCTGGAAACACACTGCTAAACTGTCTCTACTTCAGTGCCAAGAAGCAACAAAATCCTAATCCCTGTTGAGGTCTCTAGATGCAACTGGAATATTAAAAGTAATTGCTATTACTAATTTTAGCACTTTATATTTAGAGAAAACAAATATCTCTGGTCATTTGGCACCTAGAGATAAACTTTCATTATTTTGTGGGTTTTTTTTCAAACGGTTAGTAGGTAAATTGCCTTTTGCTGGTATTTTTTGTGCTTGCTGGTGTAACTGGCATGCCACCTCAATAACAATACTATTATAGCATAGTTCTGTGTGGGTTTTTTCCCATATTTTAGGGAGCTTAATTGCTACATGAGGTAGGTGATGATCTTTCAGGGCAGTCTGGGTTAGCATTACTCATACACAATAAAACTGCCTCCCCCATTGGCTGCCACATTTTGGGAATGCCATTTTAAATGTTATTTGTTTTCCAGTGCAGTTATCATTGTAGTAACTAGAGATACTTCGTGTATTCAAAGTACATCACACTGCTCCATGTTGTCTCATTTTTCTCCACTGAAATTTAATATTACACTCAAAGGAAAAAGGCATGTTAATTGTGCACAGGTAAATTGTATCCATATTTTGTGAGATCCAGGTAAAGAAACACAACCCCCCTCATTCTGTAACACGCACTTACTGTACGAGTTTAATATGGTAATATGCAAGTAATTTCCACTTGCTTTCAAAAAAAACCCCAAACAACCCTTATTTCACTTAAATTTAATGTGCTAGATTCAGCAAGGACATCTGGAGCACGGCCACTGGGTGGACCACAACCAATACTTCAGGAATTTCATAAACTAATTTGAAACTTCATTCATAAATCAATCTGTACCCAAAAACAGTACAGAATGAGCTCATCCACGAGGCACTTGGATGTCAACATTTTATTTATTCATTTAATTTCTTAAAGATGCCAATCCGAGTTCACGCCAGTCGTGGCAAGTTTGGATCACTATCTTTAGAATCCATCAGTATTAAATCAAACACCAAATTAAATCTATACCTTCAGCGTGGAAAACAGACAGATAAACATCTAGAATGCTGGCAAGCACGTTGGGGTACTTTAAATCTAGAATGATACAGTTCTTCAGGACCAGTGCCCATGAACTCAAAAGGATCATCACTTCATGGCTTGCTCCATATGAGATCTGCACAACCTTCCCTGTGTTCAAAGCTTTAATGAGGATCATCCTGTTAAAGGATGCCTCAATTGACTGCAGTCCACAAAACACCCAGAGTAGCTCTGTGAGGAGTAAGCCAGACAAAAACAAGGAGTTTGTCACTAAAACCTGATGCTAGCCAAACACACTTTTGGAGGAGAACACCTCTCTTAGGGAACAGGATGTACCCAGGACAAAAATCCTGATTTTCGAGGATGGGATAAGTTTTCTGCCATTTTAAATGTGATTTAAAGATATTCCTCTTTCCAAAAGTTATGCTTTAGTTCTGTCAAGTGCCATATGCTTGATGCAGGGATACTGAACTGCAGGACCACGGCTCAAATTGAACAGTTCAGACAATACAAACCCCATGGCCAAAGGAACCTTTTCAAAACATGTGCACCTCATGGTCCAACCAGTAAATTTGTCCTTTAGTCTTAAAATACCTGTGGCAGAAACCTCATATTAACAAACCTGTAAATAAAATCAAAAGTGGAGTTTCACGCCAAATTTTTATGTCCAACTACAGACAACTTCTCAAATTCGAGTGGAATTGCTCCAGATTTATTTCAGAGGGAGCAGTCCTCAGGCAGTAGCACTAAACAAACAAGTTAATGATCCTGCTTTTTGATATTTCCATTTTTCTAGTTTCCTGATTAGAACACTCCAAGCCCTCCTTCTCTCCTCCCAGACATACACTGAAAAGCAGGAACAACAACCCATGATGTTGTCCCCAAATTTAACACCTTAGCCTCCAAATCCTTAATCTCACTTAACAGTTGAAACCCAAATTGCTGACATCACACACATTTAGTGCAGATTCCTCTGCCATGTCACCTTCCACAACCAACTTTTACAGCAGAGATATTGTCCTCTAAGAGCACAGCAAAGAACTTTTCCTCTTGTCCATATTTAACCAACCCTTAGCCCACAAAGAATTGCAGAGACATGAACTCTGATCTGATAGTTCTTATCTGCCAGAGGTGCACAGAGGTTTGTCTGCTGAAAAGATAATGCAAAATACTGGCTCTTTGAAGAGCTGATCTTCGGGAGCAAAACCATAGCATGAAAGACTTGAACTGGTGGTGTGTATTTGTTTTCTATTATTTTCCTGGATCATTTCCTGCCCTGGCTAAGCCTCATCATTGGGAACATCTCCTTAACATCAACAAACCCAGCTTCTAGTCACAATTATTAACATGGTCCTTGAAGTCTAGAAACAGAGTCTGTGTTTGTGCTGCTTCCAGTGGGGCTGACCTTGCAGGGCTCGCATCCTCCTGCCAATTTTTCCGAAGAGGTAATGAAGCACCACGTTAATCCAGGGTAGCAATCATTCGACAACTCATGTAATATTCAGGGCTAACACTCACAGCTCACACAGCCTTGGCATAACAAAATGGAAATAAGATTTCATGCCTTTTTTTAATAGGCATTTCTCCGCAGGGGTATTGCTTTCTGCCTGACTCTTAGATGTACGCTTTGGGGACAAATCAAACCAAAAAACAAATATATTTTGATTCATATCCCAGAGTGGATTAATTTGCTTTATGGCCTTTCCCTTGACATGTTAAATTTAAGTTGTGTTCTAATTGTTTATCATAAAAGACTGGGTTTAACTATGAAGCAACAGACAAAAGCAAGAGCAAATAGGGCAGAGACATTTATTGCAATAAAGAGCTAATTTCATTACTACAGACTTTCAACTACTATTTAATATGAAGCAGTCTGAAAGGCAAGAGGCTCACTCGCCACAGAGCAGAACACACATTCCGCTGCAGAAAAGCACCCAATACAGACTTTCCCCCTAAAACTTTACAACATATTTCCAGCTCCCTGGAAAAACTGCTTCAGAAGAGGGTTTTTGGTTGGATTTTTTCTGGTTAAGAAACTACTTAAAGGCTTCTTTAGTGGAATTATTATGGTGCCCCACAGAAAGCTTGACAGAAGAACTGGGCCCAAACAGAGATACAGCTGGAAGACTTTCATCCCTCTGGTTTGGAAAGCATTCCAATTATACCCAACCATTTATCTCAGCACAGAGGTGGAGAGGTATAAACATTTTAATATTAAAAAGGTGTTAAAAGTTATTTCAAAGGAAGAATAAATCTTTAGAAAAACCTCTGCATGATATGGGCCAGTTTATTAAATTAGGGGAACCCATGAGGAGCATTAAGCACCAAATGCTGTCTCAAAACTCCAAGCACTCCCCTTGGGAGGACTGAGGAGCAGGAGGACCACCCTGACATCCTGCCCTCTCTCCTAGGCTGGCTAACAACTTCCCCCATACTTGAAGCATGTTTTCACTCTGTTCAGAAGTCAAAATACCACAGAGTGATTGCAGTATTTTGTGGGATTTAAGTATGACGCCATCCACAATTTTTCAGAATTACACAAGCTCACATGTTTCCTGGGGAGGGGAAGGGACTCCAGGACATCATCTATTTTCTGTTTAACAAGATGCCAAACTATATCTATCAAAAGTTCTTATGCTATTCATCAAGGATAGCTGAAATACTTTGTGTACTTTTAAGGAAGCTTTTGGTCCAGGTCTCAATGAAAACAGTGAAATTATTGAATATATTGTATTGTTCACAGCTGTTATGTCTTACATCAATCTTTTGGTTTGGTTTTGGTTTTTTTTTTTGCCTTACCTCAGAAAGAGTCTAAGCTTTGCAGAAGATGGAAGGAACAATCTGGTAATCTGGGGTTATTTACACAGAAGAGCAGTAGCTGCTCAAGAGTTCCAAAACCTAACAGCTTTGAGAAAGCTTTTCCATTTTTTTCATATATAGATAGTTAAATCACATTTATTCTTGAAAACACACCAGAACCCCCAGTTCTTGGTATGCTGCAGGATTTCTGCTGGGTAGACACTGAGGATCAACAGCATATTTTATAGCCACAGTGGCTCCTTCTCTCACTTCCACGGTCTTCTACCCCTTCTGACTGTCACACAAGAATCTGAGGCATTACCCAACATCAAGGCCTTCTCTCCCTCTCACAAACAATTCAAGTTGCACCTATAGGCTCAGTCTGTGCAAAGAGCTTTTGCTGGTGCTCAAACCCCAAATCTACTACAAATACCAGTGTGTAAAGGTGCACATCCCTGGCCACTGGTGCAAATGTGTGTGTAATATCACTGAAGAGGAGGAATATGAAAAATACATATTGTCATTTTCATTAAAACCTCTAAATTAAACTTCAACCAAGTAGACTTCTCTATGTGGATCAATGCTTTTGCTTTTACATCCATTTCAATTCTTCAAGAAGCATACCTGTGAGATATAACCAGGAGGCACATGAATAGGGGGAATGGATCCGTTGGGTGACATCATGGGAACCTCTGCTGGTCCTAATAGAAAGAGAGTAATAAGATATCAGGTTTTTCAGTTAAAAAAATAGCATAATTGCTTAGAAAAGGTTAAAAATAGCTTTATTTTTGAAGCCTGCAATAACAAAATGAGCAGCTCCACTAATTTCTGGTATATGGAAAATGCCTTGTGCCATCATTCTGAGAATAAGATCATTGTTCAATGACTTTACCATATATTCTGCTGAAATAATATTTTCATCATAAAACAGCTAGAACATAGACTTTATATTACCCACTGATCAACTTATACAGCATTAAGAAGTAACACAATATGCCCTTTAGCAGCCCACAATTCCTATACTGAACTCTGGTTAAGTTATTCTTGTCGAAGGCATAGGAGCAGGGAACAAAGCAGAAACTGTGCAGCCTGGAATTAGGCAGCTCCCAAGGAAAGCGTCCAATTGTAGCAAAAAAAAAAAGTCACATATGTGAAAAACTATCTATCTATTTAAGAACGCACAAAGACCAAATTCATTATCTCAGCTATTCAGACTAACCTTGGAATGTGGTTATACAAGCAAGAAGCTTATGGTTTCCACTCTGAAATCCAGCCCTGAACATGCAAGTTCCATTTTGAGGCACTGAGTACAAGTACAACAAAGCAAGTGCCATAACCACTGTGCTTCTGGAAATGGAGCCTCACAGCTACAAGAAAGTGTCTAGATAAAATGGAAATAGTTCTCTCAACTGCTCATTGATTCACCCATTAACTCTGGGAACATCACACGGAGCCATCAGTAAAATGAACCCCCCAAACATCAGACAGATGTTTGCAATCAGAGTTTACTGCTTGGAAAAGAAAAATTAATTTCATTCTTTCCTTATTACATATTAAAATCTGACACCGAACTGTTAATTGGCCCATTTGCCCCCACGGTCAAACTCTTGGGAGGAGCTCAGCAAGACTCTGCTCCTTGACACTGCAAACTGAATTTCAGCTTTGACTGACAACACAAAAGGTAACTCCAGCACCTCTCCGATGGAGAAGCCATCCAGCATCTCCAAACCATATCACGTTCTAGGGGAGGAAGCTGAACACTAAAACATATGAAGCACTTCAGGCACAGATGGGATGCAATGGCCTGTAGGAGTGACTGCTCCTAAAATTTAGACTAATCTAATGAAATCTCCAACAACAAACTGAGTCACAGTCTGTTGTCTGATATCAGCAAAACCAGTCCACATTAAATTAGCACTCATTCCCTATCCATCTGCATTTTTATACTCCTCAGGCTGCTTCTGGTACAATCAGCAGAACTTCCCACCTCCCAAAATCCAAGTTACACACAGGAATCCATCTGAGTTATTTTTAGCTCCTCTTACCTTGGTTTGCTTTCTCTATCCAGGTATTTACAGTCTAACCAGCACCTACAGATTTTACTACTCGTATCTAGATTTCAAATATGGTAAGCCATCATCAAGTATATAAGGTAAATGGGAACTCTGAAGCTTAAATTTAAGTATTTTGGATCTGGTTTTGCCGGACTTCATACTTTCCTACACTTAACTATGTGGGGAACTTTACCTACACTACAGGCCCAGTACGGTGAAAAACAGTTAATACTACTTATTATTCAGCTCAGATGGATTTCTGTCTTACCCTATGGCCCTCAAAACAATATTTGTCTCCCCAGACAGCCAACAATTTTAGTGTCAATGGAAAAAATTCAGCCTGAGCAGTAAGTGATTACTGGGAAGGAGCTGCCATCTAAATGGCTTTATTTAAATCCATCAAAAATATGAAGTGGCAATTGATTCAGAAAGAATTTCACAGAAATATTGTATGAATAAATGTCTTTTCCCTATCAAAAAAAAATCTCTGGAAACTTATTTTGAGGAATATAGTTTTTTATTTCTCTCTGAACCCACTCTGGTCTGTACACACCGCCAAGTTTTGCTCCACAGTAAGCTGGACAGTATATAAAATGTAAATACTGACATTGTGAACATGCAATGATGCTTTTTGGGGGGGATTTAATCCACACTGGATTATCAAGAGCTGTTCAGTTCCTCAGGACAGAACATGCTTGAGAATAAGTAAAATGAATAGTTAACAGTTATGCAACACACTTCTTGTCAGTGATTTCTCAAACCCAAAAACTGCAAGAAAAACTGCTGATATAAAATAAAAAAAATTCTGAGTTCACCACTGAAATAGACAATAATTTAAATATTGCACGTAAATGCTGCTCAACAGAATGAAGCGTGATGCATAACCTGTTTCAACCCCTCACCAAAACTTCTTATAGTTGTATTGGCCAGTTGTTCTCAAAACCAGCTACTCTGACTCGGAAATAAACTTAAAAACGGAACAGTTTTGGAGTTTGTACATAGAGAGCAGTTAGATACAACAAATAAGCAGCACTTTGCTCAGCATGCCTCCTATCTGTCCTTCCAAACCTTGTGCCAACTGCTCATATGGAGTAGAGATCTACTTGCAGGAAGAAATCAAACTCCCACACTGATACTGTTGACTGTAACACTTCCACTCCAATAAAAAAAAAAAGGAATATTGTGTTTTATCATCAAAACGTGCACCGTGCAAGATGAGTCTTAACCTTGCATATGACCCACAAACTGTTAAAGTCATCTGGATAATAGGTTTTAAAAGACTGACAGCCTGGTGATTTGCAGCTAGATTTTGTTTCCAGTGCTTTGATTTCAGGGTTAGCCAAATGACTTTAGCACACATGATTGCATTCCTCTCATCAATGGTATCAAAACAACTTCAAGTGGTAGTAAAATAAAGACCCCCACCTCCACAGCTCAATGAGTCCCAGCAATTATTAAAGATTCTTCTTGTTGTCAAACCATTCCCTAATTAACACTAAAATAAAACCATAGATTTTGTTTGGTTAAAGTTTTGTTTGGTTGGTTTTGGGGTTGGGTTAGTTTTGGGGTTTTTTTTAGTATTTTTGGTTATTTCAAATAGTTTTGAACTGTTAAAAAGCAGAACTTTAGAGGAGGATGTTCCTCAGCTGCTTGTATTCACAGGATGGGTGTAAGTTATGTGTACTCTTGGGAATCACAGCTTTGCAAGTTTTAATTGAAGCTCATGGTTCAATACAAAGTTTACTTTAAATGAGAAAACATCAGTCCATTCTATGGAGATGCTGCGGACTGAAGTGAGCTCGCTGGAGTACTTTTCAAACCTGTTAACAAATGCAGATTGTCTCCTGAGTTCCTAATGAAACTGAGCCAGCAGAGCTTGGCCACCTCTGCTGACAAAGCCAGTGGCCAAATCCCACCCCGAGCTCCTTTCCCAGGAATACAGCACATCTCCTCTGGCTCCTGGAGGGCTGCCCCAAAATGCAGGTGCAAGGAAATTATTCTCCCTCCTCTGAAAGAAGAGGAAAAGCAGGAGCCACCAGGCTGGAGGCACCAGTGTCCACCTCGGCAGGCAGGTGACAGACCCCACTTGCCCCCAGCTGACAGAGCACAGTCTTCCTATTTCTAACACGTTAATATTTAACAGAATAAAACTTTGAATAAGTAAAAGAAGCAACTCAGCCTCATATTGTGGCAGAACTAATTAACAGCTTGACACCCCAGTCTGAGCCTTTCTCCTCTTCCTAGACACCTATTCCCTTGTGCTGCTCTGTCACCCCTCTGATGGCATTAAAGCTGATTATTTTAACCACTTCAGGTAACCAGCAAGGTTTTGCAAATCTGCTGCCTGTTTAAAAAAACACCTGCATGCTCAGTCTAACAAAAATGACAACAATCCTTGTATTCCTTCTTGTGCTGTGTTTTACTGGGTGATTTTACGGCACATCAAAGCAGGGCTTCCTTCCACCTCCGTCTCCCACTTGCCCTGCCAAGAGAATGTTCCTGTCAAGCAGAGATTGACAGTTCTTCTGGTCATTTTTATTCCTTCAGGAATAATGTCACAATGTACTTGAGAAACTTCTGTCCCAAGAGTTTCGAGGCTAATTATAGCCTGGGTTGCAAACCACGACACTTTCAAATTTCTTGTACAAAACCTGTTTTGGAATAAGTATGCTTTTTTTCTTGTTCCCTAGTGACCTTTAATGTATGCATTAAAGATCACTTTAATCAGTTTTCTTTCCTTAAATTACAGAAGCCAGAATCTGGCATTTCAGTTCCTCCAGCTATAGCAACACTTCTTTCCTATTTCTCTCTCTCCACATAGTGTTATAGGGCAAAGAAGTCATTTTAGCACACCATTTTCCTGAGTGCTTAGAGAGCACTGCTCTTCTCTCTTTTTTATGTCCCCTGGAGAATATTTTTGACATCCAGCTCCAGCACATGGGCATTTGTTTCACACGGTGTTTCTAGTGACTGCTTTGCAATTACCAAACTCTACCAGGCTTTGTTATTAAGTTCCCATCCTGAGAGCAGTTACTGGAAATGTCCTGAAGTTCAGGAATTTCTCAGCCCTGTTTCCAGCAAACACATACCAATTTACTATTTCACACCACAACACCTGCACTAGTAGAGAAACAATATGAAATTTAGTGATTTGAAATTTGAGTTTGAAAGTTAAGAATCCTGTACAGTTTAATAACAAGAACCTACTGAACTAAGTGAAAAACTAAATCCAGGGAGGTAAATGCATTATATGTAATAAAGCTTAACTGTTAAAATTAACCAGTGAAAACTTAATTCTGCCTCCCCCGATCCACAACAAAACTGGTATCACATCTTTCACATGTGGCGTTTCTCAGGAAGTAGATCTATGGAGCAAGAGGTGTGACAGAATGAAAAGGAGAGATAATTAAAGGGCAAATTGGTCTGCTTTGCTAAAACAAATGACCCAGGGCTTGCTGACCTTGGCTGGGACCCAAGGGTTTGCATTTTCACATGGATGAGCAGCTGTTCCGGAACAATTTCCTCAATGAAACAAGCACACACAGGCTCCCTGTCAGGCACACATGTCTTCTCCCTCCACTTGGTTATTCTCAAAGCAGCTTACGGACTAAACAAGGTGATGACAAGGAAAAGACAAAAAAAAACCCTGGATCCTTCCATTCATCTTCCTTCCTCTGCAGCAGAGCTGTGGTGAGTGTTTTTCCCAGCCTTTCGGCCACAGCCTAAAACTCTTTGTTAGCACAAGCAAACATGAGCATGTCAGAGCATTCTGCAAAAACCTTTAAAACAGGATGTAAAGAGCTTTCACATACGAGTATCACCACAATTTTGAGGTGCACTCTCGCCTAGACAAGACCTCACTCAGCCACTCGTGTAACTCTGCTCGTGTACGGTACAAGGCAGAGTCAACTCCCAGTTTCTAGGACACAGGGTCTTAAATCTGCTGCTGATCAAGATCTAAATACTTCGTCCTTAGATCAGTGTGAATTTGAAGATTAAAGCAGCTCCACATTAGAGAGAAAAAAAGGAGTAGCTTTAACAATATTAAGTGCTTGAAGAGATGACAGCTTTAAAAAATACCTTTGGAGAAGTCTGAAATGGCAGAAAAAAGTCCCACTCATGCTGCATTGGTAGTGAAAGGTGCTAAAATAATGTTACCAATAACCCTGTGCTTTGATAAATGGTAAGGAACATGTTCGGCACTTGGCCATCCCCAGAGCACCAGCTCATGCCTGAAACAGGCAGCAGGCCGAGTTTTATCCTGCTTATCCCTACAACTTTGTCAATATTTTTAAGACGACCTCATCTACACACCAAGATGTGAATGAAAGGATTCCTGCCACATGCCCATTCACATTCTGGCACCTCAACTGGTTATTTTCCACTCAGATCACAGTTTAGTAGTATGAAGTAATTCCCTCACCTTTGAAGAGTACAAAAACATTACCAAAACCCTCAAGAAGTTTAACAGAAATGGCTCCATGACTTTCAAATTATCTTGGATATACATCACCGCAACAAATGACTATTTAAATGCAAATGAAATATATAAAAGAAAAAAAAATGAGCCTGAGAAATCCTGCAGGTGCCTGGCATAACCACTGAGCACAGCCACCTCTGTACGTGCAAACACGGGGTTTTGACAGTGGAGATTGAAGCACTTTTGATGTAGGTAACACACACTTCTTGAACTCCTTCGTGACTTTTATGACCACTTCATGTTTTTTCTGAATCCCAGGACTACATTAAGAGAGGTTACAAACATAACAGTTCTTTACTCACTCTCCCAGACTGTCAAGTCGATTTGCCGTAAATATAATTAAAAATAAGATGCCAAACCCAATGTAAGTTATAAAAAACACATTGGTGTCTCAGAGTTTCAGTGCGTGATCATTATTAACACCGAACTGCAAACCCCAGAGGCTCGAATGACACGTTCAGCCCTTGGACTCTGCAGCCACAGACCCGACAGCACCAGCCACGCTCCAGTCTGGGTTTGACTGATGCCTCCAACATGTGCAGACAAACTCACCCAACCAAACATCCAATCAAACCGCTCAGAAATCCGTGCCAAATGCATCCAGCACACAGCTCCTGGAGCATTTTCTGGCTTATTTACACGACGGCACCTTTGCTGTTTACACTGGAGCCTCTTGAAAGCCGTCTGCGTTACCCGTGTTTGCTGCTTGACCTGCTGCACACAGCGGGAGGCTCGAGCACGTCCAGTCTGGAGTTAAACAACAGCACCCCACGCTTTCATGTCACAACCACAAGATTCCTACTCAGCAGCGTGCTGGTTTGCAGTGTGTGTCTCCCAGATGTTGTATTCTGGTTTGGGGCGTATTGTAGAAATAATACAGTAACCTGTAGAAACAGGAAATTAACTAAAAACTATCAGTTGCCCTGAACATGCCCTGTCCAAAGCTGCCACGGTACTACAGCAGTCACACAGCAGCACTACTTCAGCCGAATTCTGAGAGGAAGTCAGGTTAAATGCTCACTTTTGTCCACCACAGAACTATAAATTAGTAACTTTTCAAGCACCAAATGTTTGTTGTTTCAAACATGAAGTGGTTTGAATATACTCTCATCTTGAGAGTATAAAGAGTTGTCCCACTCCTCACCTGCCATCCTGCACCTTGGTTTTGGGGTTCACCACACTAATTTAACAAGCAGAGAAGAGTCCAGACAAGGTCAGCAGGCTGTTTAGCAGCCTGGCACATCTTCCCCTGGTGCATCCACAGCTTCTCCTCCTGCCATGGGGCTGGAAGGGAAGGAGGAAGCACCTGGGGACAAAGACCTGGTCCCAGAGCATACAGCTACCCCACACCAGTGACAAAACACAACTAACCACACTCTGCAGTGATAATATTTAAATTTACACTTTATGAGAAACTTGGACAATCAAAAGCTCACTAAAGTCTTTCAAAAAGGTTAGACAAATAAACTTGTTCAGCCACAGAGAATGGAGCTGGACAAGGTGGATTCTTGAGGTCTCTTTCTGTTCTTCAGCACTCCCAGTTGGGTCTTCTTTCTTTTTTAAACTAGACCCATATATCTGTCACTCCAGAGTTTCAATTTACAGGCAACATTTTGGAGTGGAACGTTTTTTGTTGTTGTTGTTTTGAACAGAAATGGAGTATTTTCTTGTCCTAATCTGAACAAACAAGTCGGAGTCTTTTGCTAAAATAAATCCTTTCTGATGGTTGGCTCACCAGTTGCTACTGCAAAAACACTTGCAAAGAGTATGTTGCAATACTTCAAGCATTGAAAATAAGCATATTCCCATGGCAATTCACCAGATGGGCTACAGATTGTAAATCATAAATGTCTAGACTGAAACACAAGAGACAAACATCTGTCTAAAATCAGTTGACTTGAATGGCAAATACTGTTAAATAAATTAGGACTACTTTGGAAACAAAGAGAACAACCAACTACATGAAAACATCTGAAATTAATCCATTAGCACACAAGCCACAACACAATAACCTGAAACTGGAGAGACATTCATTTCGTGAGGAACATTAGCCCAAGATGACATCCTGACATCTGAGGCAGGAGCACAAAAGCGTTTCTGTGACCCAGCACCACGTTACCCCACAAGGACTCACGAATCCATCCCCAGAACATCTGGCTGGAGCAGGGTTGTTATTCTCCTCGCTTCACGAGTGAAACTGCAGGACCAAGTAATGAAATGCCTGCTGCAGGGTCACACAGGAAGTTTGTGGGAACGCAACTGGACACAAACCCAGAATAGGATTTAGGTCATAAAGCAATACTTAAGCCTGACTAAAACTTCAGACTGCTAAAAAATTGTGGCGTATCACAGAAAAAATACTCTGCTTTGGAAAAAAAAAGTCTTCCTCATATCTACTATCTTCTTTTCCTTTGCACAACCCTTTGTTTTATGACAGAAATATGCCAGAATATTCATGGATAAACAGAGAGAACAGCACTACCAAGAAACGTGAGAGAGAAGAGATTTTGCACAGAAAACTTCAGCCTGTCCCTTGCACGAGGCTGCAACAGGGAAAAGGAGACCACAAAGCTGAATTCAGAAATGGGCAAAACCCAGCAAGTAACTACTGCCAGCCCACACAAATGATCGGAGATCTCTCTCAGCATCAGGCTTCACTTTAGCATCAAAAAATCTCATTTATGAAGTTTATACACTGCAAAAATTTTGAACAGCAAAAGGACCCTCAGGATTAGGACCCTCCAGCTCAGCTTCCCACCAGATCTATATAACCAGTGCACTAACTTTTGACCAGACCTCAGTTTTAAGGGAAACAGATGTCCTGAAATAAGAATGATTTTATTTTTTGCACCAGTTATCAACAGCATTGCCATTTGCATACAGTATGACACTATTCGCCTCAAAGACAAACAACAAGCCATGAGAACATCACAAAAAATGTTATTTTTCCCTTTTTAATTTTGAGACAGCTCTTCAACACATTCTAGTGATGTAAATGGTTTTTGGGGAGCGTGTGTGCGCATTTGTCAGCTTTCAGCCACATTTATAAAAGGGCGTTCACTTGCAGAAAGTTTTGTTCTCTGCAACAGGTTCATACAAATACTGAACACTCAGCTCTGAGCACAACCTCCATCAAAGGCAGCAATAATTATACAACACCACTTTCCTGCACCAGCAGAAGCTCCAATTATTCATAATATAATTATTGCATTCCCATGGCAACACCAGAAGGACTGTACAATCAGCAACAGACCCAAACCTGGCCAACAATGAAGTTACACAGAACGTTCTCTTCCACCTGCCCCAAACAAGGCAGCAATTAGGTGATGGCTGTTCTTTACCTGTCCACCCACGGGGAGAAATATCAGCCAGCCAGTGAAAACTGAACTAAACCAAACCTCCAACCCTCCCTCCCCACCCAGCACTGCCACAGTGCCACCCAGCACCATCACAGGGCTGACAAGTTTTGTTTGTGACATGTTTGGATCCTGAACTTCAGTGAATCATCTCAAACTCTGTTTGAATGTGCTCATCAAAAACACAGCAATTAGTATCCACCTGTCACAAACAAGCACTCTTTATCGTGGGAAGGTGGGGAGGGAATGAGAATCATCAACACTGGTGGTTCTCAGGTACATGTTGGGCTATTTCGTGAGGCTGTGGTGAACTGCCATCTCCCTGGAGTAAAATCGCATCTCATATATACATAATATATACGTATTTTTCATTCATACATATATATTCAGTAAGTATTAAAACCAAATTTCACTATATATTAATGTTCTCTGTCCCTCTGTTGTGAGTTTTATTTCAGTACTGCACTTACACCAGAATTAACGCGGAAAAAAATGCAAGCTAAAATGTGAAGTGTGACATTCAGCACGGGGCTTGGAGATGCTGTTGGTGAGCCCAGGGCTTTCCCAGCTGAGCTTTGCTCACACCAGAGGCAGAGCCAGCTCCTCCTTCCTTCACAGGGGTTTCACAATCCTGAAGCAACTTGTTAAGAATTAAAAAATTAAAAGCTGCATCTTAAGTGGAGAAGTCTCAACCAGAGCACTGTTCTCCCGGATCAGAGAGTGCAGCAGACAAGTATTTCCCTGAAAGCAGGAGCTGCCAGAGCACCAGCTCTGCCTGAGCCTCTCCTCACTGATGCTGCTTCTTCAGCATCTCCAGTGACTAAGCTCCATGAAGTGCCCAGTGTCTTCCACTGCCCACCTGCCTTTGCACTGGAAACGTGTCCAACTTGCACTTCTTTCCTTAACTCTTTTGCTTCTTCACTCTCCACTTGTAACAGAGGAGCCTCTTCTTATTTCCTTCCAACAACCTTTCCTGAAATCCCTCACTGCCCCATCTCCCTTGAGCCTGCCCTTCCGTAGCCCAAACAAAAACCATTTTTCAAGCTTTTCTCACAGCTCATGTTCACAGAGCCCTGATTCTCTTGGCTGATGGTCTCTGAACCTCTTGCAGTCACGCCAAGCCTAAAGGAAGGTGCTCAAATCCCACCTGAGAGCCACCTGAATCCCAGCAAGGCACAGGAAGCTGGTTATGCTGACTCTGGTTCCTCCTCATGGCTTTGACTCCAGCAGACTCTTCCTCAGCTACACAGTGGCTCTCCCAGAAAGGCACTCACTCAGTTTTTCACATCCTGCTCTCGTTTATAAACACTCAAGGTGAGAAGGAAGGCTGTGAGTCACCAGGTTATGCTTGAAGGGCCCTGTCATCCTCCCCTTGTTTTCACTTCATCTCTCATATTTCTAAGCTGAGCCATTGCACGGAGCACGATAGTTGAGTTGTGTTTAAAACATGCCTCTGGGCTACTGACAGCACTGCATCCTTCAAAAAATAAACCATAAATTCTTATTTTCCTATGTCCCCAGATAAAAAAATCCTAGCACACAGCACAATGTAGCGGGGAGAGTGAGACTTTGCCCTTTCTATATAAATTAACTGCTGATAAGAACCAAATACCATGTAATTAACTAAATGATTCTAATTATTCAAATAACACTTCTAACCGGAATAGTTCTAGGACAGTTTCTCCATAGCACATTTGAATACCCTGAAATTTTCAGGTGCAATAAAGGGAGTTTCTTGCTGGTTATAGCAACTCTGAAACTAATTTACTACCCAAAACATTCATCGTGCAGCTTGACAGAGATTAAAAGCCCCCTGTCCTCCAGGGAATGAGCATTTCAACTGGCCATCACTCTTCAGAGCTTATTAAAAAGTTTTCAAACATGTGAGTGAAATGTTTTTTTCAGCATTCCCAGGTCTTCGGCGTCTCCGTCCCAACAGAGGAGGAAAAGCCATGCCTTGCCGGGGGCTGCCGCTGCTCAGGAGGCTCCATGGGCGCAGTTGCATTGGAATAATCCCATTTCTGGGGCCTTTTCCAGGCTAAGGAGGTTCCCAGAGGGATTACCCACGCAGCGCAGGAGCCCGCCATGACAACTCCACCCGCAGGGCCTGGAATTTGCAGAGAGGAGTGGGGCACGGGGAGAAGGGATTTAGCCACTTCGCAACTATTCAAGGAATGCTCTTGATTTCCTCTTAACAACCTTGGGTTGAAAAACTGTCTTCTGAATTATTTGAATTTCTACTTCAGCTCTATTGTTGGGATCTAACATCTCAGTTAGTAAAGGAAGTGAAGAGTCCAAAGGGAAGGGAGGGGAAGCGGCAGCTAAGAAAACATGGGTAATGACAATTTTCAAAAGGTCAAATTCTAAAACATTTCTTTGGTCATTTCCATGGGCAAACAAGTGCAAGGACTGTGCGTGCCCTGACAGAAATGGGGAGCACAGCAGCCTTAATTAATCATGGACTCACAGAATAGTTTGGGATGGAAGGGACCTTTAAAGTTCATCCAGTTCCACCCCCTGCCATGGGCAGGGACACCTTCCACTAGACCAGGTTGCTCCAAGTCCCATCCAGCCTGGCCTTGAACACTTCCAGGGCTGGGATAATCTGACGAATTAAAACACAAATCTCACCCACCTTGTTTCATTTAATTTATTTTTGAGCAATAAAAAAATATAAAGAAAATCCTTCTTCCTAGCATTTCTGTACCTAAACAACTATCCACCTTTGATGTAGGTAGAAACCATAAATTCTGTTCAAAACCTCTCAAGTTTGAATGGTGTTTTTAAGCCCCCAAGACTTCGTGCAGATACAGCTGCATAACTTGTGCATTGCACCCACAACCAAAGTGCTTCACTCTCAAAAGAGGGAAGATTCCACAGACATGTTCTTCCTCTTCTTTCTCCTCACTTCCACTCAAGCACTGAAGAGCACTTTTTGCTTTCTAAACCATTTCAGTGACCAGGCAGCACTGCCATCAACAGCAGTGCTGATAAAAGAACAGGAATACCTGGAGTCAGAGTTGCTGCACATCCAACAGCATCTAACAGGGAGCAAAACAACTCACTGGGTCATACAAGTTTGTGCATTAGCCCTCCCAGCACACAATTAAAAAAAATAAAATAACAAAAACAATTTGTCCTGGTGACTCAGAGTCTCCACGACTTGAAGAAAGCCCTGTTTCTGTAGCACTGCATCATGCTGGCTTCAGATCTATTCTCATGGGGCTCAGGCTCGTGACTCAACTGTTTTCCCCGGTATTTGCTCATGCAGTTGCCCATCAAGAAGTTACTGAAATCTGCACACATCATAAGGTCTAGCTAAGAAGAGAATAATGTAGAGAAATCAGTATCACTGGAAAATATGAAAACCCCAATATCACTGCTATTTTCTTTGGAAGTCCAGAAATTAACACTCACCAACCTTTCTGGTTAAAGACTGCCTTGTTTACTACAAGCCTTTCTGATGTTAAGATTGCAAGGATGTTCAGCAACTTTGAGCTGGGAAACAAATATAAGAAAAAAGCATTCTGGAGAAACACACCTCATGCACTGGCTGCTTCACTTGCTGGGAGTGTTTAACAGGTTCATTTCATTACGGTAAACTCAGAGCAGTTTTACTCAACTTCTATCTGATTTCTACGTCTGCTGTGCTTTTATTTCAGACCTAGAAATGGGGTTCTGGCCAAGAAAGATGATGCATTCAGAAAAAACTACTTCATGCCACGGACATGTATTTCTCCAATAAGCTTCTTGTCTTTATTTGCAGCATCCCTAAAGACCTAATACGGTGATTTTTTTCCGAAGCAAAGAGTTCAAGTTTTGACTATGAGCTTCTCATCTCCTTTTCTTTCTGCTCTGTTCTGTGCACACTCTCTGTATCACACTCCTGATGCTGCATTTCATATCCAGGTTACCCCAGCCGTGGAAGGCAAATGAGCTTTTGGTTTGTAGGCAACAACAAGGTCCACTAGAGAATCTGAACATGAGACATTAAATATTTTATGCTGAACCCCAGACATGAGCTGGCAGAACAGAATCACAGTCACCTCATTTATGTGCCAAGAGAAAGCTGAGCATCAAAAATTACCCCTTGCACAGAACAGTATTAAGGAACCTCTAAACCCCATCACACATTACCCTGTAAGCTCTAATATTAGGAGAGCACAGCAAAGAAGAGAAACTATCAGGCAGCAAGAGAAAGAACTAGGAAAAGAAATAAATTGTAGTGATGCTCAGCTCTCTAACTACTGAATCACTCTCCCTCAATATCTAAGACTCAGCAGTGAAAGAAAACAACAAAAATTCTCTGAAAAATGTGGTTTGTCGCTTCACATTTTGTCCTGCATCTGAGTTACAATAATCAATATAGTTTGCATTAGGGAAATTACCTTTTCTAAAAGCTTTGCTGTGCCAGTGAAATAGAAATATTGTTCCACACCATCTTAGTTATTTCCCTCCTTTCTTTCTCTAATTTCTATATGTCTGAGCACAGTTATACACACTGTCATACATTAAATAATTCTGAAAATTATAGTCAAAATTATAGTAAAAAATTATGCTGTCATATATGTAATAATTCTGAAAAAATTAAGAACAGTAAAATTTTAACCCATAAATTTGTGGTCATAGAAGATTTTCATCTATCTCATGTGATATACTCTAGCCCACCCAGGTGAAACTCCAGAGAATGCAAAATGCCCCACAATGATCCACTTAGAAAAATGTTTACAGTGACTGGATGCACAGCAAAATGTTCACTTTTCCAACATTCATCCAAAACTAAGGATATCGCTATGCCAAATCAGTAAGCAGCAACTTTCAAGCAAGCTGAAATCATTCTCCAACCAAGCTTTTCCTATAGAAAACGCAAATTTGCCAAAATCAAACTATATTTCATGGAAAACTCCAGTGCCACTCTGATGAGAGCTGGGCAGGCCTTTCAAGTGACATTCAGTAGCTGCTGTGGAATCTCTCCCCCTACCCACCAGAATTCAAAAGACCTGACAAGCTGAAGATGCTTTCAGGATCTTCCTGCACCCTCTACAGAGAACCTGTGGCCAGCTGGGGGTTAGTCTGGGCTGCACTGCCTCAGATTCAAGTCTTCTGGTAAAAATACATCATGCTTTTATATATCGAACAGAGAACCTCAGGACTTGGCACACTACGTGGTACCAGAGTCTTTACAGCTGGTATCAGACAGGCAAGGCAGCGGCCACAGCTGGAGCCCACCAGGCTGATCCTGTGTTTGCTGGTGGTTCAACATCTCTGGGGATAATTCCTACCCCGGCATGCTCAGGTTTCAAAGCTTAGCCCATTCTTCCTACAAAGGCCAGGTCCAAATGAGGTTCTGGTAAGATGGGGCCATAACTAAACACTTCCTTATAGGTTACTCTGCTTTAGAATTTGGCTTCTGACTATCAAGACATGTATGATAAAAGATAAAGGAACATCTGGTAGAAATTGCTGTTGCAATTTAACTTTGCCGGCTTTAAGACAAATTTCTTACCATCATGCACTCACAGATATTTTACAACGCAATACACCACACTGAATCCATTAGCCAGAGCCATTTACAGGTATTTCATAAAAATGTGCGCCACATCCGGATATTTTATCAGCATCCCATAGTCCAGCAAACTACACAACCCTCAGAGAGTGAGTAACTTCCACACACAATTTATAATATACCGTGAAGAGCTTATAAACACTCCTAGGTGGTTAATTTTTTTTTTTTTAATGTTTTCTCGCTATAAATGATTGACTATAGTTTATGTCAATACTGCCTGGAGAATGAGCTGTCACTATAGAAACAGTGACAGCAGTGAAGTCCTTCCTCCCTCTCCTGCACACAAAAGTCCCGGAACAAACACATTCTTGTTATTTCTTAGATAATGTGTGCACACTATCAAGTCCTGAGCAAAACTCGGGATTTTTCACTTGGTTTTCAAATGCATTTTTTATTTCCAGTCGTCACAACAGCTTTTCCTTCCATGTAAAAAGCTCCCCCACTTTGGAATTGCAAAACTGCTTGTGAAGCATTCTGAAAACAAAAATAGATGAGCACTGCACTTAAAGGAATTATAATCCATGTTTATTTAAGTTAAATATAAATATAGTTCGAGAATGGGAGAATGCTGCTTGGGGGAGGGAAGGGAGCAAGGGTGAAATTTTGCTTGTGCTGCAAAGAGCCTCACGTTACTACACTATGTATTATAATTTTCAGATCAATTCACCAAAATCATATCAAGTTATCTACAACTAAATATCACATGCTCAGAATTAAGCTTGTATAAAATCCTTTCACTCCAGATAAGCTTGCACAGGTAATGGATCAATTAATGCACATGCTGCTGTGGAATCAGGCCTTACTATGGTAATTTTCCAAAACACAAGTATGTTTACAAACTACAGCTGAAAGCTTAGAAGATGAAAATAATTATTTTACAAGCTCTATATTAGTCTCCTAGAAAAGAGCTAGGATGAACTTGCTAGTGACAGCAAACACTCTTTCAAAATAAACAGAGTGGTATGTTAAAAATGTGCATTTACAATTTTTTTTTCCCAAGAAACAGCAGATACAGCAACATTTTAATGTGAAGAAAAGTTTAAATCTAAAAATAAAGCAACAAAAGGTAAAAATCCCATCCCTTCTTCTTAACTTCCTTCCCTTTCTGAACCCCTGCATTAAGGCAATGCTCTCATACGGTCACTAAAGGTTTTTTTGACGTTGCAGAAGGCTGAAAGGAATATTTCTCTCTCTCTCTTGCATTCAGAGAGCCTGAGCACAAGAGGAGCTATTCAAGCCGTGATGGAGTGCCTCACAGAGACTGCAATATGTTCCCAGTTGGCAAGCAGAGATCTGTTTGGACAGCGAGCCCAGCCATCCCCTCGGCAAACACCAGCATTCCTGGGACGCGGCGCAAGGAGCACTGCGGGCCCTTGTCGGGGCTCTCGCAGCCCATCAGGTTCGGGCTCCAGAACAAACACCCCTTTGTGCCCCGCTCACAATCCAACGGGCTCTACAAGAAAAAAAGCTGTCTCCCTCTACTCAGCATTAGGTTGGGATCCAAAAAAATATTCAAAAGCTGGAAAACAGGGAGGAAATACCACAGAATTATATTTAAGTGTATATATTTAGTAGCTTAAACTTTTGGACAATATTACAGATCTGCCTTTGGATACTTAGCTGGTTCCTAATGCTGTGGCTTTTTGAGTGTTTCTAAAGGAACTAATCACAATCACCAAGCGACAAACAGGCTGCAAGTTAGCAGTGGGTATTAAAACTGAAATACACCCTCGGCCAGGGAACAGCAAACTGCAGCTTTTATCCAGTATCAGCAGCCAGCAGTGGGAGCCTTCCCTAGAAACGCAGAGAGCTTCTGCCTCTCCTGATCACATCTACCTTTGAGGAGGGCACAGAGATGTTCACACACCCTCGCCAGCCTCCTGTCACCCATTCTGGCAGGGGTGAGGGCAGGGGAATCGAAGGTTCACAGCTGCACTCCTTCCCCTCTGCCCCACCTCGCTGCATCCCTGCAGGAATGAGCCAGGGCTCCATCCCCGTCTGTGGTTATACCATCAGCTCCTGCCGCAGCAAGCTGAGAAGTCTCTGCAATACAAAGAGACTCTGACATACGGCACCAGGCCTCCAAGCAATCAATGGAAGTAATTAGCTTTTCTCTGCCCGACGTGTGCTCCATCTTAACTATTGCTATTTTGAACTTGTGGAATTCATTAACTCAGCCCTAACGGAGAGACCCGCAACTTCTACACACTTAATCAAACGTCCTGCTCCAAACAGATTCATGGAGGGGCAGATTCAGAGAAAAAACCCTCAGAACTACAAAAATCCATGAGAACAGCCCTGTTTGAACACAGGAATGATACAAAGGGGCATTGCATCACCACAATCCCACCTCCTCTTCTGAATCTGATGCTTGTCCCCAGTACAGTCAGTAGCTGGGCTGGAGGTGGGTTTTTTGGTTTGTCTGTTGTTGGGATTTTAGGAGGGGAGAAGCAGAGAGCACATAAACCAGGAGCATATTTACTCTGATACACCCCATTTCAAGAAAAACCTTCCCACGAGCTCCTTGATACGTTCAGTGAAGAGGGGTAAATTCCTTCTCCGAAGCTTCAAAAGGTATTGTGCAAAAGAGGAGCAGAAGAAAAAGGGTAAGTGGGAACCCTGAAACTCATGGGCTGTTTTTTTCATTTGCCTCCCAGCTTCCAAGGCTGGCAGCACCACGTCTCTCAGGTACTGCCCTGCAGCCCTCAGCAGAGCTCCATAAACGTTAGGAGAGCTTGTACGTATGGAAAAAGTCTGTATTTACACTGCAATAATACACCACTCACCATAAGCCTAAACATGAATCCCAACCAAAGGGCTTTCCCTAAATGAAGGGGACAGGGGTCTCTTTAAACATTAAGTGCAACAAAATTATACCATGGAAACTCTGGGACATTATTCAAATCATCCACATGAATAAAACATCCCACTTTTGCCAAGTTTTGTTCAAGCTGACTTCAGCTTTCTGCTTAAACAAACCTCAGGCAATACTGACATCATTTGTAGCAGAGGCAGCATTTTATTTAAGCTTGAAATCTGAGGGTGTTGGGTAGATTACCAAATAAAGAGTTGATTTTTCATCTAAAGAATCTCAAATGACCTGACTTCAAAGGCTGGATTTAGACTTACTAAGCCAATGGAAAACAAACATCTTTAATCTCCACACTGACATTAAACTCAAACAGAAAATAACTCTGGGAAAAGCCCTTTATCATCAGGCTAGTACACAGAAATAGGGGAAAGGTGGGGAAAAAAAAATCCAGATTATTCTACATGAATAGCCTCCCTCACAGGCAAGGTTACCTAGTTCCTCTCTTCCTGCTATCTTTTTCCAGCCCATTTTACTCCATTCTTCTTCAAATGTTAAATTAGGCCAGGCACTGAGCCTCGATTAACACACCTGAACACTGAGACTTTACTCCAGGGCAAATCCAGGCATTCAGATACATATGCAAACACCTAAATTATCCATCCTCTGCATTTAGATGCTACTGCATTTAGCTAAGAAATAAGTTACACATGAAAGAAGACAAGTCTGGCAGCACCAAGTGATCATTTTTTGGCCATGGAGATACTAAGTTACTAGACTTGAAGCCTTATTTCAGCATGGGATTCAACTCGGCCTGTTCCTCATCTTTGAAGACTAGAAACCATGTGCCTGGCTGAAAAAAGACACGCTAAAATCAATCATCTTCTTCCCCATCTCAAAAACAACTGTTTTCCAAAACTGCTCAGAAACCTAAAATATGCAATACTCCCCAAAAGAAGAGGGTAGGGAAGGAAACCATCTCCTTTACCACAGGGACATGGGCACCAAACGACATGCAGCCCAGGCATATAGAGGTGACAATCTGCCACTGAGATGAAACAGGCTCTGGGTTTGACGGCGGGAGCGGTTTAACAATGAACAATGGAAAACAATATTCAAAGAAGATACCACAAATTGTTTGAAATTACGAGATGAAATCTATTTGGGGGAATTCCAATGCAGAACCCAAGGCAGCACATCTATATTCAGGCACGAGAAGGTACGTGATCTACTGAAAGCTGTTGCAAGCCTCAAGACTCAGACTTATAACAACATATCCACAAGTAATAACATGCCATCACATTTCTTTTTTAAACAACAGCATTGCCCTTCTTTTGAAAAGGAATATCAAGTTTCCTGCTGAATAAATTGAGGGAGCCTCATTATTTTTAGCATGCTAAGTGAGCCTGTCAATCACTTACATAAATACATACAATTAGTCTGATCCAGCAAGATCCTGAACACATGTAATTCTCAGACTTTAGAAACCTGACCGACCCACAAAGGCACACACAGTATCTCACAAGTATGGAATTACATGTACTGTGTGTAGCTTAAAAATACAGAGTGGCAGAAATGCAGGATTAAATGGAGAAGTCCCAATGCTCCCTTTGCACAGAGGCACTGAAGCATCCACCCAAGTTTTTTTTGATTAATTTTATCATTCCAGTGTTGTCAGGTGGCACATGGGGCTGAACTCCACCCCATTTGAGGTGCAAACAATAAATTAACTCTGGTTAAAGGAACAGCACGCTCGTGAAAAGCACACGATCTTTGGTGAAGTTTTGGAAATTTTCCTCCAATTCACCTTCCAGTTTTAACAACACAGAATACCAGTCTCCACGGGGCAGAACAACAAAGAGAACCCATTAGTTACCAAATGCAGCTGGCACTGGGCAGATGCCCCAGGAGAACACAGCAGGAGCTTCTGCCAGGTCACTACACCTTTATTTAATCTGCAGGTTTGCCGACAATTCTGGGTAGGTGTCTGAAGCTGACTTGCCAAATTAAAAATTTGAGAACATGAAATGCACAATGCTGCTAAGTGGAAAGCATTTTAAAATATTCTTGAATGGAATTGTTGAATATTTATGGACAGAAGCAGATCAGTGTAAGCAGAATGGAAAACCACCCACATTCCAACCCCCACCTTCAAAACATCAAGCTGGGAATTTGTGATGTATAACTTCAGAAAGGTCTTCAAGGAAATACAGCCCGGGGTTTAACTACCAATTCTGCTTTTGTCCAGATGGAGAAAATACACTTTTGTAACTAAAGGAAAACCCATTACTACTGAGGATAAGGAGTAGATGGAGCCAGACTCTTTTCCAGAGTGCACAGCACTATGATGAGAGGCAACAGACAAACTCAAACACACGAAATTGCAATCACATATAATGAGGACTTTTTTTTTTTAATTCACTCACCATGAGGGTGATCAAATGATAGGCTGCCCAAAGAGGCTGTGGAATCCCCATCCTTGGAGATGTTCAAGACTCAGCTGGAGAAGTCCCTGAGCAACCTGCTCTGTTTGGCTTTGTGGACAGCCTTTGGAGACCCATCTAACCTAAATAATTCTATGATTTAATTCTGCAGGGAAAAAAGCTTTAATGCTGCACATAAGCCTGGAAAGTGCCATCTACAAAGGCTTGTTAAAAATACAAGAATTAAAAAACAAAGACATGCAAACAGCATGAAATGTACCATAATAATGAGGAAAGTTTACACAATACAAGGTTTCTACTCATGTCTGTTAAGTGAGTTACGGTCTGTTAATTACTCCACAGCAGCCAGTTTCTTATGAACCCACCAGGCACAAAAAGAATGTGAGGAATATCAGGTAGAAAACACCTGGAAATTTCTTCTGCCACAATTTGTTTCAACACTTACTAATACTTTGTGAATTACTTATATAAAAAGACAGGAATGCACCAGAGTAACGTGGAAAGTCTAAAAATCTTTGAGACATTTCATTTTTGGAACTTTAATCCTGCTACCCTCTCAAAACCTATCAGTCTTCCTCTGATGCAGGGTAAACAGTGTGGGCAAAGCAACTTTTCTCTTGGAAGCGTTGCTTCTAAACACTCCTGCCATTAGCAAGAGCTCCTAAACCTGGCAGGTCACTGTTGATATATTAAACAGCACACAGTTTTTTAATGAAGCCCACTGGATAAAAAATTACCCAGCCTGCATTCATCTTTGAACAGGGAAATTGTTTTTCCTTTATTTAATTTTAAGACTGCTGTTAAGAAAGCCTATTAAGAAAGATCTTTTTAAGCTCTCAAAAGTATAGCTGGATACTTTGTACGACTGCTACTCATGATCAGCATTAAAATCATTATAATCAGATAATTTCAGGGCTTTAGGGAACCATGCTCTACCATCTGGGGACTGACCACACTGCAGTAAATCAGGCACAACTCTATAGATGTTGAAGGAATTTGTATTATAAAATTATCAAAACTAATCTTACAGGCCATGTTTTGCTATGTACCAATTTTAGTAACAAACAGGGTCCCAATGATAAAAAAAGCTCTTAACAAGTAACAGCTGATAGCCAGGATAGTTTGCAGGTGTCAGAACACCACCAGGGGTGGGACCCATGTGGCACAGGCTGAAAATGTCCATCCAGGAGCCCTGTCCGTGCTGTGGCTGTGTCCATCCTCTTCTGCCTCAGCATCACTGGAGCACTCACAGCTCAGGAAACAGGTGGAGAAACCACCACTGCAGGACTGGGGAGGAGCGGGCTTTGCTAGGAGTCACTTCTGCAACCACTAAAAGAAGGGGATTTTCTCTGTCATCTCCACATAAATATTTCTTGTTCCCCAGAAATACTTCACTGGTTGTTGAGGTCCTCAACAACTGGATCAAGCAAAAAAGTCTGTACTACAACATGCATGTTGTACATAAATGTTATGTACTACAATATAAATGAGATTTCACAAGATGGGGTAGAGAGCAGACTAAGAAGATCCAAAGGGTTTAAGAGTTTGGCGTTAAATATGTGAAAAACCAAACCTTGAGGCTGATCCCAATAACGTTTGTTCAATTACTCCTGTATATAAAGATGCATTTTTCTATACCCAAGTTTCTTAATGCTTGGAAATGTTTCCAACACAAGCAGTGCAAGCTCACCCTGGTGGATTAATGCATTAATAACCATCAACTTAAACTCCTCAAAATTTACTTCCATGATAATTCTGTGAGGACTCTCAACTTCAGGAGAAGAGGTGCTCTAAATGATTGCAGGATTTAAAAACCAAAAAGTCCCTCCAGACTTAGAAAGTGTTCTGACTGCACTTAGGCATCTTCTACTCCAAAGAAAATGTTCCCACCCCAGTGGTACAAGGTTCCCCCTGCACACACAGGCTGCACCAGAAGAAGCATCCGCTTCATTTGACTACTAGGAATGTTTACTGGGTCAGTGGTTACCAAATAAACCAGGCATTCAGACTTCCAGTCACTCCAACAAACCAACCCCCTTCTCAAATGTCACGAGACAGACACAGCTCAAACAAATTTGGAAATGAGTCTTTGATCAGCAGTTTCTCCAAGTTCATGATTCTCCTGTTTTGTGTCTCCAGCTAGGCACAAGATGACGATTTTTGGTTTTGTTAAGCAGAAGTTCCATCAGGGTGCTGTTTTAAAAGGTAACACTATTTCTTTTAGTCATAAAATATAGGAAGGTACCAACAGTTGCCTCTCCTGGGTTAGCACTAACCAGTGCTATCCGTGTGCACCCCTATTCCAGCTGGAGAGCCCCATAAAGGATGGTTACTCTGCTCAGCAAGAATACTTAACGCGTGTCAAAAATATTCAAGCTCTCACAAAACCCTTCTATTAAGTTTCCTGGTTTTCCTGAGACACGGGACAGAGTGAGCGATTAGCAAAAATCCTGCACGTGCAGCAGCAGGAAGATTTCCAAAGCAACCTGGTAAAGCACGACACGAGAGGACGGGCAAATCCCAGGAGCTGCTGCATGTCGGAGTCATTTCTGTAACAAAGCTGCCTGCAAAGGGCAGAACACCGGGGCCAAAAATCCCCCAGGTGCTGTTTTACAGCAGGGGTGTGGGATGTCTCCATCCTGCCACAGGCCCCTGGGAAAAGCATCTTTGGAGGGAGAGAAAGGCAAACAAACAATAGAATCACCCAAGGAGCTGCCCACAAAAAGTAGTTCGAGCTGATGATGCTTTTTTCAAACATTAAAAAACACCCCTAACAACAAAACCAGCTGAATTTTCAGCCCTCTCCTCCTCAGCAGTACTCTTCCTGCAAGTGGAACCAAAGAATACATAAATGTGCTTTCATATTGGAAAATAATTTAAAGCTAAATTATTCCCCTAAATTCTTTTTGTATTAAATCACTTTTACTTCATAAAAATAGGAATATTTATGCAAACACCTTTTGAAGACGCCCATTTACTCTTGCACATACTCACCAAGGAGAAAAATTATCTACCTGTTTTTTTGAAATAACCAAAGGCTTTTCCTCTGGTAAATAAATAATTTTAAAATTAATCTTGTTTATTAATTGTTGCCTTTTGAATGAGCAAAGCTTTTAGTTGTGTCAAAGCTATTAACAGTGGCAGTTGTACATTAAGCAAATTAAATATTCAGCAGCCTCACTTCAGTGCCCTTTTGTAATAGCAGATTGGTTACCAAACACCTCATTTCTTTGGTAAATAAAAGGGTATTCCTGCATTTATTTTAAAAGCTGATTTTAGAATTCAGTAGAGATTTTATGCAAATTATTACAACAATTATGTAAATATCCAAGGAATTTTTGCTTTTACAGAAAATCACGGCAAGAGTGCGCTTCCTAGGAACTGTCCCCACTCCATGTTTAGAATTCCTCGGAAGCTTGAGCACTATCATTTCAGCATCAGGGCAAAAGTAACTGCACAAATAATGATATGTGGACGTGTAGATAAAGCATTGTGAAATACGGATGGTCTGAAAGGTTTTGAAATCAACAGATTCCATTTCACAGCAAAATAACAGAGCACATGAAGTGGAAAGGTCTGCTCTATTAATAAAAGCGTGAATGTGCCCTACTTCTCACAATTGCTATTAACTGGGGGAAAAGACTCCATGTATCTTGTTTCCCACTGTGACCAGTGACCCAACTGGAAAGAGAAAGCAAATTTTTGTGCCATTGACTTTCTAGCTATGGCAAGGCATTCTCTCTGACCAGACACCAGCTGCACCAATTTCACCTATTTTTTGAATAAAGTTGGCTCGGTCACTACAGAACTGCTGCCAGGCAGAAGGAAGGTGGTACCAACACCTTTTTCCACAAGTTATTTGATTGTACCCTTGGAAAGTGAAATATTTGAGGTCCCCCCGTGCCAGGAGAGACCAAGAGCTTCATCACCTCACGCCCATGTTGCACACAAGCTCTCTCTCCTCAAGATTAGTGCCCAAACATCACACCAGGCAAAACACTTCCTGTCTCTAAATTATATTTCAAAGGTCTGTGAGACACAGAGCAAATTATAATAGAGAAATCAAGGGGGGGGGTGCTCTGGGCACAAGTGAAGCTCCCATACAGCTAACACTACATTGATAGTCTTGTGGAGAACCAGAAACTGCTGATTTTCATCGATTCTCTCATCTGTCCCGGGTGGAGATTTTAATTCTGGCATTTTCAGGCACAGTTGGACCTACAGACAACAAGTACAGCCCACTGTGCTCTGCATTCCCAGCTGAGGCAGCCAGTGGTCCAACAGGAGAGCAATGGAAATAGACTAGTCCCAGTTTGCATTTGGTATGAACTGTCTGCAAGTGGTTTACCAAAATAATCCATATAACTCAAGCTGTTCTAAGGCACAATACATTGTATTTTGCACGTTATTCCTTAGACAGAGAGGTGTTTAATGGAAGAGAAAAACCTGAAGTCTCAAAAACCTGAGTTCAATAGGTGTTCAAGCTCCCTTTTGTTTTAATTAATATGAGATTATTTTTGTGGCAATCTACATATTCCGTACCACGTGCAGATTGAAAAAAATTAAAAGCAGCGTCCCAGAATCAAAACCATTACAAGAGAAATGAAAGCTAACCAGACAATGCTACATGCAGGATTACAAAGACAACATGGAAAAGCATCAAGAGTTTGAGATTTTGGAAAGTCTTTCTGGGTCACTCACTGTTACAGCAGCAGCTAAAATTATACTTTAACCTGGCTTGTCTTGCAGTATCTAATACTCAGCTCAGATTTCGGGTAATGTAAACCCGCCTGCTAAGATACCTTTGCAATATATCATTCCAAATAACACACCCAGCGAAACAGGTGCAGCTAGGGCACAATTTTATGTCTGATTTCATGAGCTCACAAAAGAGGAGCTACAAGACTAATTTCAAGCAGTCTGCAGCATCTCCTACACTGCCAGGGCACAGACAGGCAATTGGGACCACTGGCACACAGGCAGGATGTGCTATTTTTGGAGTCACCCTAAGCAAACATAAAAAGTTTCTACGAATTTTATAAGCAGTCTCCCTAGCGATCACAGAGAAGAACTGATATCCTTAATTTTCACTACTCACCCAAAGAGATTGGAAAGTGAGAACACAATTCCACATAGAATTGTGTAGAAAATTCTGTCACAAAACTCAACCAACAGCCTGCAGCTGGAAGCAGATTTGAAGACTGAAAATTCACAGCATTAACACAAAAAGGAAGTGGAGAAGAAGCCTTAACACTTTTAGTACTACTTCTAAATTTTTATTACAGAAGGCCGAATATTATTACTGATTATCAAAGAGCTTGCACATGAATCAACTTCTCATTCAACTGAACTGACTGCTGAAGACAGAAGCGTTTGATACACAACTAATGTTTGTAAATACCTTACTTCTACAAATAGAGGATATAAAAATTTGGTCTTTCCCCTTCACCGGGAGGGTGAATCCCCACAGGTATCAAAACCACTTGACACGAGTCTAAGCAAACAAGTGGTGTTTTTTAGATGCAGTGATTAAGGTCTATGACACTGAAATCACCATTAGCATAATATATAATCTGTTAAGGTATATACATAAAATTGTATAATAGGAAGATACTTTTCTCTTGGCTTAGACATTATGTAGTACCTTTACTGGGTGGTGAGGCACTGCAGCAGCCCAGAGAAGCTGTGGCTGCCCCTGGATCCCTGGAAGTGTCCAAGGCCAGGCTGGACAGGGCTTGCAGCAACCTGGGATAGTGGAAGGTGTCCCTGCCCGTGGAACAGGCTGGAACGAGATGATCTTTAAGGTCCCTTCCAACCCAAAAACATTCCATGATCTTAACACAACATCCTAGAGGAAAACTGAACTCTCACCCCACAATCCACTGCAAGGCTGTTACACAGACTGGTTCAGTACAAGTAAAATATTTTATTTATTTTATACTACATATAGCATGTAACTGACCTTGTGGCATGCTCACCCACCCCCACATACTGCATGTAAAACATTACAAATGTTGCTACATTCTCTCTTTTCAGCTTTCACCCACAAAACACAAGAAATCCTGAACCAACAAGACAAACTGAGGAGCTCCACCAACAAGTTCATTTTCTACTCCTTTGGTCTAATGATTTAGGTCAGTCTCTAACAAAGTATTTGTTGGCACCAGTTATAAAATTTTTCATTTTTTGGAGGTTATAACAAGCTGCTGAAGGAAAAGGAAAATCAAAGGTGTAAATAAACCCACAAATGTTAAGTGAACGTCTAGTATTCTAGACATGTTGGACTTAACAGATGCATTTTTCCTTCAATGCAAACCACAATCCTTGATTTTTTAATACTTGCATGAATTTCAATATTCTACTTTGTATTTTGAACCAATCAGAGATACAGATCATGATCCATTAGTAGCTTATAGACTCAAGATGATGCGGAGGAGTTGTAGAAACCAACCTCACTTGGAAAGAAGAAAGTAGTTTCAGAGCTTTATTTAAGAAACCCCGTGTCCTTAACACAGGAAAACACCAGACAAGTAATAAAAGGAGTTAATTGCTGCAGTCTAACTTCCTTACTTTTAATACTATTTTGTTATTAATAGTCTCATTACCAGCTTATGCTCCAAGTCAAGCAACTGTTACTGTTCGAATTCTTATACTTTAAAAGGAAATGCACATAACATTTGGCAGAATAATAAAGGAAAATATGGATTTTCTGGTTCACATCTGTATATGTTAAACACACAAACTTTTCAGGGTTTGTTCTAAAAACATTGTCCTAGAACAGTTAGGATGTCAAATTTAAATAATCTTATTAGAAGGCTGAAACAAAACACAGACAGTAGACAAAACCCTAAACAAAGTTTAAAAAAGCAAATGCTAGAAACAGTTATACTTTTAAAGAAAAATAAAAAAGTCTTCAACTCCTGAGGACTCCCGTGGATAATAAGTCAACAGTAAGACAACCATAGCTATGCATTTATTTCCATCAGCTGGACATCCGAAGAAAACGCTAGAGCATCACAGATGTTGCCTTCCAGCTGCACATGCTCTCCCATTAAAACTTTGTATACATTAAAAATGTTGACAACGCTGTGAAGGAAGGAGCTCTAACAGGAATGTGTTCATCCCAGCGCCTCAGTGCACACGGGACATCACCTGCAGTATGGATTTACCGTGATGGCTGGTCCAGCTGATTCATATTCCTTCTTGAAAACAGGTCTCTAAACCAAAACATGAAAGACCACCTGCAGGCATCCCCTACTTTCTCCAGCTAACTTTAAAATGAATGGGTTGTTTGATATTGTCCTGTTTTGAAACAACATACTTTTGTCTCCCCAGTGGTGTTTATGAACCCTAGGGTTGGTTAAAAAGTTTGAAGGACATATTTTTGCCACATTACTGAAGGAATGCAGTGAGCTATCCTGGCAACCTGAACACTAAAAAATAATTTACATTACAAAACCTGCAAGCAGGAACAACCAGAAAAATATTTTCACATAATTTTGCTTCCAAGTATCAAGTTAGGGATTTTTTTATTAACAAATATTTGCATTATTAGAGCTTTATTAACATCTGCTGACAAAGCTCAAGGTGACGGAAAAATGACCATGCTGAAAGACAGTTTCTTTCAGCCTCCCTTATGACAAGGGTTTTTGCATTCCTGTGCCAAGGGCATGTCTGGCTAAGGATAGTGATCTTGGCTGCTGTGATGAAAGCAGGCACCGTGTTTGATCTGCTGAGGGCTCTGCCTGGGTATTGTCCTGCTAGATGAGCAGGACATCAGCACATCCTCCCTGAGCCACAGGAGCACTTACGCCTGGCATTCCCCAGCATCCCACCAGCACGGTCCCCATGTGCTGTGTTTGCCTAAAACTGCTGCCTTTGTACATAAAATATGTGTATTTCAGCAACAGCTAGGCTGCTCAAAAAGTCCACACTGGAAAGCTCTTTGGTTTTCCTCTGTTTTGCACTCTCAAGATTTTACAAGTTACTAAGAGGCGGCTTTCTTTAAAATAAAACCACATGCTACCAAAGGCCCCCAAAATTATCAGCATGTGAGAGAAACTTGCTTTACACCTTAACTGTATTGTGTTTAATTGATGGAATATGACAAGCACATCTTTACTTCTCTAGAAAATGAAGTGCCTATTTCTAGAGCAGCAGCTGCACCTCCTTCTGTCTGTGCTCCCCAGTTTGTGCCAAAAGAGCAGGGACTGAGAATCTCCACCAGCTTCACACAAACCAACTCTTTGTAAAGGTCTTAATCCAGATCCATCCCACCAAATCTTCAGATGCTGAGGTGCCCATGAACACTCTTTGTCCGTTTCTCTGATTGTCCAGCGCACCCCTTGGGATGCCCTTCCTGTTAGGGAGGGCACCGACGTGCTGCATCCACCCCCAGTGACTGCCTGCAGTTACATGAAACACTCCAAGTCTTTGATCACACTCATCAGACTAACAAGTGTACCTGAAGTAAAACTGTCTCACAGTTATTTCATTTTCGGCTTCCACGGGATTTCTCAGATTCTTCGGATTTCTCACTTTCTGTGCTCTTCATTTCTTTCCAGTGAAATACTTACTGACAACTATTGGTAGGCTAATACAAAAACAGGGTTTTGAAATTATTTGCTTCTAAGACATGGAGACCAAATATCTCAGAAATCTCTCCAAAACCCAAAAAATCTGAGAAACTGGGCAACTCTCAGCATGTTAGTCAGATGAAAAAAAACATTACTGCAGGGACAGGGGAAATGGAATTGTCATCTCTGTGCTTTGATGTGCAGAGAAAAGTATCCTATCTTCTAAAAAAAGTAACTGCGATCACATTCTGCTATTCAATACCTTGCATTTCAACAAGGAGGACTGTTTGATATTTTTAACAAATAACAGAAATAAATCAAAGCTCTATTTCTGAACTGTCTGAAGCCACATGTCTTGCCCAGCTCCCCGCACAGTCCCTGCTGCTCTCCCTCCTCCCTTCCTCTTACTCCAGAGGCCAATGACCTCCCAAAGGCAGTAAGATTTCTGATTCTATTTAGTATGTTTAGGTGGCCCCTATGATATAGTAGTTTAATTGTAAACAAGTTATTGTAATCACAGGTGCTTCTACTGAGCACTTAAACATGGAATAAACAAATTGACTTATGTAGGCGGAGAAGGAAGGGAAATGGACTCTCGCCGTCCACAACCTCACGTTATTTGGCTGTAATATGTATTTTCCCATCTGCAAGCTCAGCAACAGCTCCACTGTTCTCAGGGAGAACCTGAGAGGTGTACAGTGAACTACAAACCCTTTCCTGCCTGTTTAACAGCTGACAGTAAGAAAAAAAAGAAGGAAGTTCAGATGTGCTTGGCATGTGTTGGGAAGCTACGATACATTTGCATCCACAAAACATTATTATTAAGTAATAAGTAATAACAAAGCAGAGAGATTTTCTTCCAAGTCGTTAAAATTTTCCAGCCGATGGATCCCAATTAGTCACAACATAACTATTCCATCGTACAGATAAAATAAATGCAGCCACTCTGGCAGGCGCTACGGCCACGCCGCACCTCAGAGCATGACATGACGCACAGATGCTGGCAATCTGGGGAGGGGGTGGCAGCCTGCTCCACACATCTGTTATTGTGGGAAAAAGCCATGCTGGTGTTTTGTCAAATTGCTCTATTACTAATGAATACAGCTGTTTCACATCGGATAATCTGTGTTGCAACACTTCGCTAAGTGAGTCCGCACGGAACTATGCCCTGCTGTTCACGCTCAGCTGTAATTCTGATTATCAAGGGAGATGCCACTGTGCTTTTAAAATAAAAAAAAACATTGAGCACAGCTGTTTGTGCTTCAAGGAACATCAAAATAAATCATTTCTCCCTGCCATGTATGTATTTTTCACTGGAAATCACAATGTATTCTGGCATTAGGGCAACTGCCCACTGGTAACACAGAGATGTGCCAAGTCTCTCTTCAGCCTTGGCTGAGAGCAAGGGTAGTGCTGACCAAGGTTTTAGCATAAACACAGGAGAGCCTGAGAAGTTATCACCACCTCAGGCTTCAACTTAAGGCTTAAGTTGAACTTAAGATACGCAACTAAAGGAAAATATGATCATCCTCCTCCTCTTGATAAATCCCTGAATGGAAATAACTAAGTGATTATCGCTGCTCGCAGACTACTGAAAGTCAAAGGAACATCCCAGTGCTCAAGGTTACAGTTTTTGCTTACTACCCTCTTGTCACATCTGAGGCTGGTATTACACCAAATACATTCCCTCTTACAAAGTCATTTCAAACACAGAATACTAAGTCCTACGTCTACTGCGGTAGTAACAATAATGTCTTAAACCAGGCTACAGGTGCAGCACTGCTTCCCTTTGAAACCCCAGGCTTGCAATGCGAACGTGGAATTTGTGTCAGTTTTCCCCACAGAGCTCATCTTTCAGACTTTGTGCAGCTACTGACAAACCTGAGGACAGAGCCCCTTTGTGTGCAAGGCCAGGTGGGGAGCTGGGTCCCGCTGCTGGCAGACACCTCGGAGGAGCCTCTCTTTGTCTACAGGTAACAAAACCCTCCGCTTCCAGCAGATACAGCACAATGGTTAGCAGGATAGGAAAGCATGTGCAATGGTGAAATGAAGCTGATGGCGATACTTTATACTAAAAAAACCCCACAAAAAACCCCACCCCGGTTTCAAGGAGACGCTTAGAGGCCAACAAGGTTTCCAGTTTTCAGGCAGTAGCAAAAATTTCAAAAAGGAAATGGGGAAACAGCCAGGTGGAAAGGAAAATTAATTCCCATATATGCAAGCCTATTTGGATGTGTATTTTTGAGAAGCTCTCATTCAAGGACAAATAGAAACACCTAGTGGACAAATTTCCACTTTTACAAAGTTCTTGGGTAAAACCCACTACCTGCACAGATAGTACATGTGCTTATACTTAAGCACCAATTTAGTTGTTTCTCTGCCTCACGCACAGACCAAGAAAAAGGCAGATTTATGGTCTCCAGACCCTCAGCTGTGGTCAGCCTGTGAAGCTACAGGGGCACGCTGTGGGTGCAGGATGCCTGTCACAGCCTCCACCCCAAGGCTTTAGCCCAAGATGTGCTCTCTCAGTTAAAGCTGCCAAAGCTGACTTTTAGTGTGGAAAAATGCTGCAGGTACAGAGAAGTCCCAAGTCTTTCCTGTAGACTGGATGCACTGACACAACGAAGTACAAAACATGTAGATCAAGTTGCAAGCAAGGCAGGAAGATCTAGTGCAGGGCAAATTGGCACTCCTCATCTGAATTTGAAATAAGATGTGCCAAGCCCTCAAGTCCAAAAGACACTGTGATTCCCCTGGTATTTGGATAGAAGAATGAGACAAACAACAGGAAGAGAGGCCACTGTTTCTGAACTGAAGAATTTATATTGCTCTGAAATCAGGGAGAGATTTCCTCTCCACACAGCATCCTTTAGTGAAGGGGTTCCTGAGCTGAGGACCAGGGAGGAGCTGGGACTACATGGATTACCCCTTTGTGCACCCCTCACAGTTGACTGATCTCCAACAAGTGTCTGCAATTTTCCTTGAAAATAAATTAAACGGTTCCCAGATAACTCAAACAAAAGGCACGGTTCTGCCAGTAGATCTCCACAGGATTGAAGTGACATCTGACTGCCCAGCAACTCCTCAGCTCAAGTGCCTCTCAGGCATCTGCATTTTCCATTTCTTTCTGGGCAGTTCAGCAGATGATCAGTTCTAGTTCACAGCAGAAAGCAGCCTGAGGTGACCCAAGTATAATGGATGGTTTCTTTATGGGCTGGGTTTCAAAAGCCCTACAGCAATAGCATATGCAGACGAAACAATAAAAAGGGTCTCATAGACAAGAGGGTCCCAGACTCTCTTCTGGGGGGCCCATGTGATGATGTCCCACAGCCTCCCAAAGCCTGTGGCACACATACCCAACAAGCAGTGCAAAGCAGGCACTTAAAACCATCTGTGAACTGAAAAAATAATTCAGCAAGTGGCTTTCTTGTATTCAAACCCCTGTAACACGCAGCTCATGTTCCTAACTCACATTAGTTCATCATTTTCCTATCAGGTTTATAATTAGTGACTGGATAAATAGGTTTGTGAGCTAATGCCACTAAAGTGGAAGTATCCCTCTCATTTCTTCCTCCTCCTGACCTCCTCCTCTTTCTTCTTTTTTGCTCCTGAACTGTGGGAGCTGAGACTAAATGGCAAAAGATCAGTTTTTCCTTCCCGACCAGGCTAATGGGTCAGGCAAATGCCAGCACCAGGCAAAGGAAACAGTGGGAAATGATGCAAAGGGTGGAGAGGACACCATGAGGTCATGTCTTTCAGCAGCAGCTCTCCATCAGGTCAGGTCATTTGTATCAAACCACAACTTTTCCAAAGTCAAAAACAACCACCGTTTTCACCAGTAAAAACCATCTTCCACTAATACAAAAATCACATGGAAGAGAAGCACTTCAGAGCAGTACAAGACAGAACAGACACTTTACTGAACTGAAAGCTCTACAAGTAGCAACACATCCACAGCAAGACTGAAGAACCATTATCCAGCTTCTGAGATACCATTAAAAGAAAGGTTTGAGTGTAGGTTAGACATACTGGAAGACATAGTAATTTGCAGGTAGAATACAGAAAAAAAAGCAATCAGAAAGGGGCAGAAAAGAGTTCCTTGCGTGCAATGAAACAGCATTGGTGGATGCCAGCAAAACAAAATGACAGTTGCGAATAAAATACTATTTTCACTTTATCTCTGTCCAGAAAAATACAATTGAAATTTTGAGTATGATTCTCTACATCATCTTTGGAGGACGTTACTTCGGCCAGCACTCTCTCAGACTTGCAGAATGTAGTTTCCCTCTTTTACTCAAAAATACTCTTTAAAAAGACAATGAATCAGAGCATGTAGTTCACTTACGTGCTCTGAAACTCCTTCTGAAGGGGGCAAATTTGCTCCACTGTCTGTTCAGGAATTTGGAGGGCCTCTGATCCCCCCAAAGGCAGGCAGTGCTCTCACCCCACAAGAGCACACAACTGCTCTGGCCACGTTTCCCAGGCACGTCTCATAGGGGAGAAGCATCAGCTGTCTCCAGAGGGAGTCACAATGTCAGCTTCACACACATGTACAAGAGCCACTTTTTACTGAGGGGGCTGGGAAACCTGTGGAGAGAGCAGCCTCTGATACAAACTGTTGAAAACACCAGCAAAACCCATGTGGAAGCGTGCAGGGCTTAAAAAGAGCCCTGTGTTCCTTATCAGCAGCACTGCATGCTGCCAGCTTTTAAGGGCTATCTGGTTTGAAAGGCAATTTTTCAGCCTCTAACTGCATTTGTACTTAGAACAGAATCACTGCTGCTTTAATGACTCTCATTACATTTTTAATTATAAAAAGTTCAATTTAAAATTGCCCAGACATTTGCACAAGCTGCTTTTAGCAACTCACTAAACGCAGGCAGATAAGACTAACCCCTGTGCCTGCCTGGCACATCTATCTTAAAAGTAAAAATAAAGCAAGAAAAATAATGCTCCAAATCGGATATTCAAAATGGTTCTTGCCATACAGCTCCTAAAATGATGAAACAAGGGGTTTAAGACGTTGCAAGCAGAGGAGAGGTAGTAGTATTGAAGGAATATTGCAACTACACAGTCTGGGCTTAGAAAAAAGCTACAGTTCTATTTCTGACATAGCAGTTGGCTCAAATAACTGCCTCATTCACTTAACCCATCTTGTGCATAAGCTTTTCTGGCTACATATAGAATGGAAATAACTGAATGAGCAGCAGCTGATAAATGCCATTTATCAGCTTGTAGATCTCTACTTCTTTTGTGTATATGATCAAAGCAGAGCACCCAAATTTGATGCTCAAGTATCTGTTTTGGCCTTAAAACTGAAATTTATTCAATTTGCTGTGCTTGTCAAAAACATAATTTCAGTCTTAGATTCACCCTGAGGAAAATATAAGCTTCTGTTATTTGAACATATAAAAAGCTGTAGTTCAAATAAAGACAAGGCATCAATAAATAAACTGGAAAGCCTTTGAACACACCCCACCTTTCTGTAGAGTTAAGCCCCACTTCCAGAGAAGCTGTTGGAGTGAAGAGGAGGAGAAAAACTCAACTAAAAGTTCTGTTATTGCTCACATGCTCATCCAAAGCCACTCCTTGCTCCAAGACCCAGCAGAGTATGAAGTTTGTCCTTACACCCTTCTGCTCATAAACAAAAACACCCCTGATGTGCACAGCACCACCACCCACACACAAACATTCACAGCCCCGTTACAGAGATTAGTCTGGTGTTTATCAACACAACTGGCTTCAAAATAGGGTGAGCTTGGCTGTTTAGTGTGGTATTTACGACACCATGATGGAGCAGGGACCACAGCTAGACCTGCACTACCAGAGAAGTGACAAGACAGTTACAACAGCACTGTTTAAACACGATCTTAACTTAGTGTATTAATTAATTCAGCAGTTTAAAACATTTCAAGGAAACATACTAAATTCCCCTGTATGAAGGAAAGGAAGAAGCCCTTTACATAGTAATTGCACTGTACCCATAAGCATTTTGTAAACCAAGACTCCTTGGCTGAGAAACTATCAGGAAAACACTCAATTCCTGTGCTAAATAATGTCACTGCTGAACAGGGTCACCAGCTCACCGAGGAGTCTGCTAGCCGGGCTGCACACTGCTCTGGCCTTTTGTAAGGAGCAAATTCCAATAACACTCAAAGTGAGCTGTACACTGGCTGAGCAGACAGGATCTAGAAATACAGGCAATAAAGATACTGAATATCCCTTCTAAGTATTCTGGGGTAGGTGATCTTTTACAAAGACATGACGACTTTCACACAATAGGAGGAAGAGCCAGGTAAAATTTTCTGCAGACTCCAGGCAGTTCCAATGGACATGTGAAACATGTGGCATGCAGTGAAATAAAGTGTCTTTTAAAAGACAAATGTACAGAATGAAAATGAATAGAAAAAAAGGACCAAGATAATTGGACAGTTTCTTGTTTAGCCTAGAGAAGAGAAATCTCTACGGAGACCTTACATCTGCATATGCTCAGCCTCACACCAGTTGGTACCCAGAGCCTCACGTTACCTGGGGACAATCCTCAGCCATCCTCTGCAGCCATCACAGCCACTTGAAACTGTTAAAGCATTTCACAAAGTACAGAAAAATGTAAACAGGCACTTCTGTCCACAAAGGATGGGCACGCAGATGACTCTGGAATAATAACATTAAAGTGCACATTCATTTTCCCACTGACAAACTCATTACCTCTCTCACCCAGCCTATTCTGACAGTTAGTTACCAGAGCAGCTCTTAAGAACACAAAATATCCCAAAAGAGAACTTCAGGAGAATCTTAATCAAATAACCGATTATTCTTCATGTTTAAAAAATAAATACATGCACGTACACTTCCATGTCACAAGCTCCTCAGGGAAAAATTTGTAAAATAAGCATAAAGTGTTTATTTAACTCAGAGAAGCAATTAAACCATTAAGAAGAGCTCAAAGTAGGCATTATGCTGATTATCCCTTAATTACGTGCATTCGCAGCAGCGACAGGCAAACTGCAACAATAACAACTATGTTACCATACTCAGTTTTTCCTGACCTGGGCACATTCTACAACAAATCCATCAGCAATGTATATTCAAGCTGATTTAAGAGCGATGGTCCATATTGCTACCAGCATGGAGATACCTGTGATTGCTGCTCCTAAGACCAAGTTAAACATGCCTAAGTTTACTCCAATCCAAACAGACAGAGCTATTTATTTATGTGCTTCTCATGATATAGCATGCAACGCTAACGAGAGTCTAATTGCAATTCTCATTTCTCTACTCCTCTGCCCTAATTGCAGGGGAATTGTCCCCTCCCACACAGGGCTCAGGACCCCCAGAGTGCCACAGGGTGGGCGCAGAGCTTGGTGTGTGCTGTCAGGGCACGACTGGCAGAAAACACGGTCCAAGGAGCGCCTCGGGTGAAATTCCAGCTGGAGGAACCCCACCGAGGATCCCAAACCCTCCCGCTCCCCTTCGCTTGCAGACGGGGCTGCAGCTGCAGCCGGCACAGGCAACAGCCCGCAAAACGACACCGTGCCCGCAGCCGAGCCCCAGCGCAGGAGTTGGATGGAGCAGGTTTTCCACTGGGCAGCAGCCGCATCCCCCGAGTCCCAGGGCAGGGTAAACAAAGCCATCCCAGAGCTCCCCTGGCAGCGGGAGCCGCCGCCGGGAACGCGCTCCGCTCCAGCCCTGGCAGGGCAACACGGCTGCCGGGGCACCGAGTCGCCAAGAAAATTACAACATGATAGTCTTAATTACACTAATTGCGTTTCCTGGTATTGAGGCAGGATTAATATAGTGTTTCTTATGCTAGGTTTCATAAACACAATTGGTTTCAGCTTAACTCTTCGTAATTGTATTTCACAGTTCTTGCAAACAATTAGCCGCCAATTATGTTCATTCCGTTTTGCAGATGACTGATAAACATTCCAAATATCAGAATTTTCCCTCCAGGGAGGCAAATTACTTCCAACTTAAGTAACCTTAATGAGGCCTCAGTGAAAGTCCTGTGGGCAAATCACCCAATGGCACTTGCTTGCCATTTCCATGCTTGCACCACGGGTTAGAAAAACTTCCACTCTTTTTCCACGGCTTTGGAGAGCTGAGTGACCACCTTCGGGTGGTAAAATGACCATATATACAAACATATATATATTTGAATATACATATGTATCTTTACACAATTGTACATAGATACCTATTTTATGTAAAAGTATACGAACGTATATACACAGAGACGCTCATACACAAATACTTGGTTTAGAAATTAAACATATTTGAGCTAGTGTAAGTCTCAAGGCTACAGGTGCTGGGAACTAGACTGGAGGGGCCTAATTAATGTCCCGCTCCCACCCTACTCGCCACAGTCCCATCATCAAACCGAAGTGCTCACACAATTGAGAATGGCAGGCATTGTGTTTCGGTCCCCTCTCCAGGCACGGCTCCAACATTCAGAACAATCCAGCCAGAAATGTTCAAAAATGTTATGGTGAGATAATATCGTCTGCTGAGACAAAAATAGTCTTTTATCACGTTACGCCGAGGTCATCTGGAGTGACCTCGCCGACATGGCATTCGAAGGGCCTCACCCTCGGCAGCAGCAGGCAGGGTAACCAAAACTCAGTGAGTTTCTAGGAATTTTAGGCTGGATTTTTATAAATAACATGGTATAGCCCTGCTTAACATGTACACCACTTGAAAGGTTGGATAAATAGTATACAGATAGTTATAGACCAAATGGTCAGTTATAAAACTCTGCTTGAAAGCTGTATGGTCAAAAAAAAAAATTCCAAGTACTTTGAGCAAAAAAAATATTGCAAGCTCTTGTTTGGCCAGCACTGGCAATACCAAAGTCCTCCCATAACATAACAATTGGAACATATTTTGCTGACAAAGTCTTACACCAGGACTTCTGTACAGGTTCTTTCTTCCATACCTGCAGGGTTCACAAGCCCTTCATGTGCCAGGAGAAGCAAAAACAAATCTTGCTGATGAGTAATTTGCAATCCTTCCCATACACACCAAGATAATGTGGTTCTGTGCTACCAAGTATTTTTTAAGACCTCCTATATGGGGTATTTTGACAGAAAATTAACAGCAGCCTGGAGAGGAAGGCACTGCTTGTGACACCTCATCGACACTCAAATGTTAACCCATCTCATTCCCAACAGAAGTAAGAGGAATAAACTTAAAAAAACACAGGAGCAAGAAAAAAAATTAAAAATCACAGAACACTTCATCAAAACTGTTGTTAATAATATAATCAAGAAGGCAAAAAGTTGTAAGTAGTAATCAAACCCAGCTTATAAACAAAGCATGTGCAGAACCCCGCAGCTTTACATTATAACACATGGGGCACATTAATAAAAAACTAAATTGCACAAATTATGACAGAACTTGGTCTTTTGTTGAACATGGAAAAAAAAAACCCAACAAAACTCCCACTCATCTCCAGGAGTAACTGGATTTTTAAGTAGCATTTGAAGCTCTCTGACCCACAAAGAAAGGAAAAATCAAAATTAAGTCTTGTGGTGTTTAAATGAGTAAATCATAGTGCAGGTTTATTTGTTTCTAGGATATTTGTCCTAAATAGTTTGGAATATTAAGTCAGATTCTAGATTTACTGTTAAAAAACTATTACTGATACAACTGGGTGGCGGTCTGCACACTTTGCGGTTGTCCACAGTTAAGCAATTTCACACTGGTTAATGTGGTTGAGTGGGCTTTTTCCTTTCTCCTTTTTGTTTTGAAGCCAGTGATGCTTTCATTACAAAGCTGCCTCAGCAATTTATTTCTGTTAATATCATCTATTCTTCAAACCTCTATTAATGAAAATATTAATGACCCAGAAAATGAGCTGTTGATGTCACAGGCACAGAACCCACCCCATGGCAGTGACCACAAGAAAACACTGGTGCAGAAGGAATGAACAAGACTCTTAATGATCACACAAATTGTATCTAAATATAGAAGAGGTTAGACTGTCAGAGAGTGAAAGCTACCCAGCCCCAGAAATCTGATAACAGCAGAATCAACAGCTGATTCAATATAGCTTTCAACAACCACTACATGTTTGGGTTTTTTTTATGGTGGGAATAAGTACAATTTAAAATTTAGCAAAGCCAACAATCCAATTTACATTCTTTACCATTTAAAGTCAATTCATTATTACCACTTATCCAAGTTGAGATTTGTTTCAAAGTTAGAAATAAGAACCATAATAATAAAAGCCCTGCAAAGATTCTATGTGAAATGTGCTTCCTCCCCATCCCCAATCCACATCTCCTATGTGAACAACAAACATGAACCAGAATCACAGACATTAAAGAATAAAAAGCATGGGAAACTAAATATTTGCCTGTGATGAGGAGTAAAGGAATTTAATAAGGATAATGGAATAATTTCATTATTCTTCTGGTCAACAAATATAATTACTTCAGATTAAGAAAGTTGACTGCAATTGCCTTACTAATTCAGAACTACAGCTGCACTAATACACTGTAAAAAGACTGAAAGCACTGATTAATGGGTTTGCAATGTCTGTACCCTGAGTAAAGAATGTGGATCTTGGACTTTAAAATCCTGCCACCATTGACTGGAATGCACTGGGTCCACACCAGGAGGATTATCTGCATTTGAGCGGGGCTGACACAACTCCAGCATTCCTGCAGATACCCATACACTCACAGCGCTTCCCTGTGTTTTGGGGAGAGATCCAGAGATACTGGGAAACTTCAAAATTTATAGTATGCTGGTAAAAGACAGCCTTCCCAAAGGCCCTTGGATGTACCACGATTCCTGATTCTGTCAGACATAGACAAACCCCAAATACAAGTCCTGCAAATTTACAAACCCAAAAAAAGTCTGAAATTATAGCCCAGATCGTATGTTCTAACATTTGTCTTTAAAGTCTGCTGTCCTAATTCTAGAGATCAACGCATTTCCCAGCAGCAGATTCTTAGGCATTCCAAAAAATACACAAAAATGTCTTCATTTTAGCAAAAGACAAGCTTCAAGAAGTGCTTCTCTGCTCATTTGTGTGCTGTTCTGCTGGGAAGCAGGACAATTGGTTTTTATATACGTGTAAACAGGAATGATTCAAGTCTTAATTTATTTCTCACCCTGCTGATGATTCAGCCCCTGCCCTTCTCCTCCACCAGAGCTCCAGTGCCCGGAGGCCACATCAGCAGGATGCAGGACAAACTGCCAGGTCCCATCCCAGCCTGGCCAGGGCAGCAGCTTCCCCAGGGACCAGGCTGCAGGGTCGGGAGAGGCTGTGGCCATCCCTCCAGCATAGGTGGACACAGACCATCAGCAAGAGTCTCAAGAAATCCTTGGAAATTTCATAGAATTTCCAAAATATTTCCAGCCTTAGCTGTATCGCTCTCCCTTTCTCCCACTGTGTACTACAAAACAGTCACAATTTAGGATTTGGAAATATTAAGCCAAATTAAAGTTTAGTTACATGCCAAGTTGCTTTTTCTTTTTGTCTTGTGTCAGGAGAGCTATAACAAACAACAGCTACCAACTGTACAGAACCAGATATTCCACCCAGCACAGCTACAAGTGCAGGTGCATCTGGTTCAAGATTTAATCACACACATGCAAAATAAATTTCCATAATTACTCTTAGCATTATCGGATTTAAAATGGAGAAGCTAAGATTATTCACACAGTAAACAAAGCATCCCATTGTTTACTCTTGGCTTCTTACATGGCTTCCTATACTTGATTGTGATGTGCTAAAAAAATAAAACCATGAGATGAATGGAGGATGTTGGTATGATCTCACTGACAGTAACATGGCAAAAATCTTGTTTTTCCAGGTTAACAGCCCTTTGCTCTCTCTTAGATTTCAGCACAAGGTTCACAAAGATATGAAAACCCGAAAGTTATTTATTGCACATGAAAGGAATAAAGGATGCATCACCTGGACCACAGTTTTCTAAGGTGACCAAACGCTAAAAGGGCAAAAAGCCTATCTCTGACCTACAGAGAGGCACCAAAACCACCAGAAATAACACAGGATGAAAGGTTCCTCTGCAAATTCTGGTATTTTCTAGTTGGGCAACAATGTGAAAATAAAGTAACAGTATCTGTTATGATTATGTGATTGAAGTATTAACAACTGGTGGTTTATAGCGAGACCTTTGAAAGACTATAGAGTGCACCACAGATAACATCCCAACAGGAAAGGCACAGCTGAGCCCAGGCCTGGGCACGTGCCTGTGTTACAGAGCTGAGTTTGCTGAAACATTGAAGTGACCAAAGCCAGAAGATGGTGACAATGCCTCTAAAGGATGGCACTGACTGTTATATATATTTAAAATATATGTATTTAGGCCAATGCAACAAAGGCTGGTTAGACACTGACATGGGATTCTTCCCCGTTAGAGCTGTCAAGCACAGCTTTGCTCTGAAGGATGCTTATGCAGGTTATTCCTCATTTGTCCATTAATAGAAAGAACTTTAATAAATCAAAAACTTATTTGTGTTGATATATACCAAGGAGACCAATGGGTATTGCAGGCCTGGCTTTCCCATCAAACACTAAATCTAGACACCAAGTACCAGGAGTCAAAGTAAGGCGATGTAAATGAGGAGTAAGAGTTACGTTTTTAAACTTAATAGGGTGAAAACGGCCCTTGCTGGTAAACAGAAAGAAACTCAGCCAAAGCTTAATAAACAAAGTGTAAATAAAAGCTATTTAATACCAAGAGCCATGCTGTAAAACACCACCACACAGACTGTTCTGCTCCAAGCCCTAATGACCAAAACAGTCTGAACTGAAACTGCATTTCCTACGGAGAGTTTTCCATCCCGTGGTGTAACCAGCCTGCCCACCAGCACGTAGGTGGAAAGAGCTGAAACACTCAGCAGAAACAAGGAGAAACAGAATCAGAGCTCACCCTGCATTTCACCCCTCCCCTCCCTGACACAGCCAAGCACGTCCATCCTGTCCTGCTCCCCTGCACCCTGGCAGACGTGCCCCCAGAGCCCTTCCCCAGGAGTGTGCCTGACCACGAGCAGTTCCCAACTACCATCAGGCAGCACGCACAGGTGAGAAAGGACAATGTTTCATCCTGCTTTGACAAATTTAATGTTCTGATCAGTGCAGTGCTTTGCAGCATACTTTGAATACAGTCACGAACTTATTTCTTTAAATGTAGCCAAGGGCCAAATTGTGATAATTCAGGAGATGCTCTGGACAGAAGCAGGTACTGAACCAGAGTGACTCCAGCCTCTGGCTCTCACCAGCACACAGGCACTGCCTGCCCTGAAGGGCCCAAAGAACCTTCCACTTGCAGATTTCACCAGTTACTCTTTATTAAAGTGTATTTCCAGCCTTCCGCAAGCCTCTCCAAAGCAACATGACTTCAGGTGCTGCTGTTCTTTCATCTCAGAGTGAAACCACGCCAGGTCCACCAATGAGCAACCCAACATCTGCCTCTGCACCTGCCGAGTGATGCAGCAGGTGCTCCCAGGTCCTGATGCACCAGGGGAACTCACAGCACTGGAAACACAGCCAGCTACCTGAGCCTGGATCTTTTTGTTCTGTCGCCTTAGGCTTCTTTCCTCCCCAGCCTCTGATCCAAAAGAAGAGGGATCAGCAGGTCAAGGAAGGTGATTCTCCCCCTCTACTCTGCTCTCCTGAGACCTCACCTAGAGTACTGCATCCAACTCTGGGGTCCCCAACACGAAAAGAAGGTGGAACTGTTGGATAGAGACCAGAGGAGGGTCAGGAAGATGATCGTAAGGCTGCTATGGAGACAGGCTCCGAGTGGAGCTCTTCAGCCTGGAGAAGACCCTGAGGAGACATCAGAACCCCTTCCAGTGCCTAAAGGGACTCAAAAAGAGCTGGAGAGGGACTTTGGACAAGGCTATGGAGTGACAGGACAAGGCTTTAATCAAATAGAAGGCAGGTTTATACTAGATGTGAGGAAAAAATTCTTTACAGTGAATGTGTTAAGACACTAAAACAGGTTGCCCAGAGAAGCTGTGGCTGCTCCATCCCTGAAAGTGCTCAAGGCCAGGTTGGACAGGGCTTGGAGGAACCTGGGACAGTGGAAGGTGTCCCTGCCCATGGCAGGGGGGTTGGAATGGGATGATCTTTAAGGTCCCTTCCAACCCAAACCATTCTGGGATTCTACGATCCATCTGTTCCCTTGTGTGTGCCCATCACCACTCTCATCCTGGTGCCTCCGTCCCCACCCAGTAACACTCCACAGGTACCACTCATTTGCTTACACTATGTCCCAACTATTTTCAACTCTTTCCTTCCCTGCAAGAAACTGACTCACTTCCTCATTTCCAACCTCATACCATAGAGGAAAAAAAAAATACACACTTTGTTTGGTTTGCTTAGACTACACTAACAGCCTTATTTCACTGACACACACACTCTTCCTATACAAATATACAGCTGTTAAGCCTTTAATATTATCCATTCCTTTGCACTACCACACCAAACCACACCCACCCACCAAATTAAGGGAATAATAATTCCAGGAAATCTTTCATTTGAGAAGCCACAGCTAGATTTTTTGCATACTTCTGGTCTTTTTCTTGAGTTACTCACTTTTAGAGCAACACAAGAAGCAGCACTGAAATTTAATTCTTGCATTCTTTGTTTTACAAAGTAAGAACAAGCAAAGACTTCAAGTTCAGCCTCAATGGCAAAACACTTGAAAACATCACTTGAAACAAATACCAGTATTAGTAAATTATCTATGTTTTCATCCTGTTTTCATTTCAAAACATAACCACCCAAAAGCAATTCAGGTCCTTGTCTGCAACACACATATTTATGTTCTGACATAGCTGCAACCCCTCCGTGCCATTGCACATCTCTACCTTGTCCTTGAATAAATCACAAAAGCCAGTTTAATGCAGAGCCTTGCTCACCCTATGCAAGGGTGAATTCCCCCTGTTCAAGGCCAGAATTGAAGCATAGTTTGTCTCCTTCAGCATATTTGTTTTCTTTTCAGGCAAATTTTGTTCTTCACTATTCCAAACCTTGTGCTGTCACACAAGACAAGGACTAGAGGTGAGTTTCAAGAGAGTATTTCCAGCAGCATGGGTTAGGCAGAATTTACCAGGAATTCCAATTTTTATTCCATCAGCTGCTTTTCTGCTACCTGTTCTTCCACCTTGTTACAGGCTTTTTGCAGCTTTACATACATACAGAAAATTCAGTTTGGTTGTGGCAGAAAATGAGATCCAGCTTGAGGACCATTTACATGGATGGCAGCAAAAAGGACACTTAGCAATAACTGGGCAATTCTGTGTGATCAATGGATAGAAGTTTTGTGCAGCCTGCATATTCTGTACATAGATAGTTTCAACATGTGGGTGACAAGCAAGGTCAAGTGGCACCAGAATAATCATTCTGTCCATGCTATTCATACCACAGCAGGTGTGACAGCTTGGCATTATTGCCTTCCAGGAGGGAAAAGCTCTGAACAGATTCTCAAGTACAGCTTCACTGCCCCAAACTATGCACAAACCATGAATTTGCGAAGTGTGAATGACAAAACGCTCAGGCAGCAACACAAGTTCCTACCAAAGATCTTAAGATATAGGCTAAAAAAACCTAGTCTTTAATCTCTCACTAGGGAAAGGTGAGTTTCCTGAACATCAGATTCACACGAGAGCTATATATTCTGAAATTTAGAAAGCAGCATACTTTTTTTTTAATTCAGGGGTCTATTTCAATTCCATTCTGTAGGTATCAGATCCAGGTTCTCACCCTGCTCCATATTTCATGTAGTGTGGGCACCACAAAGCACTAACTAGAAGTAATCTTTCATACAAAGGAAATACAAGGTCCACAGTTATTAGCTGAGCAAAGAAATGGCTGAGGATATGCCTTGCCCTTGTCCTTTTCTTGCAGAGCTAGCAACAGTGAAGTCCTGAGTTTTTGACAAATTAAGTGGAAATAGGTGAGAAGGAAATGAAATATTTATAGTATTGACACATTTATGAAGTATTTATTATCTCTCAAACTTTATATGAAGAGCAGCTTTTAAAATACTGATGTTAGAGCACATACACATGTTCCATCTCCCAAAGACACTGGATGAAGATCCTAAATCAGTCTCCCCTGAAGCACCCACAGGGGCAGTTTTGCAGTCAGAGCCCCAGGCTCATCCTGGGTGTTTGGCAGCACAGGGTGAGCAGGGCTCCCCTGGGATCCCCCGAGTCCCAAAGGAAGCACACCAATAATTAATGTCATTAACACCCACACGGAATAAAAGGAACAAAGACCGGGCATGTAATCACACATGAATAAAGGATGTGCTTTATGTTTCCACTTCATCCTGCAGGCCAGGCGGCCAAGCCCCGACATTCAGCAAGCCCTGGGGTGTTTAACAGCCCAGGTGGGCAGCAGCACCGGCCTCCTGCCCACACAGGCAGCCTCTGGTCACAGGCTTCTACTTGATCCAGCTTCTAGCAACTATTAAAAAATTAATCTCAATTAATCCCCAACATCCCCTTGCTTTATTCCTTTATTTGGCTGTTGTTAGAAAGGCTACAAAAGTCACATACCACAGCATCTCTTCTATCACATGGGATGGAGAAGGCAAATCCTGAGGAAGTCTTACAACAACACAACTCTTGCTGAGAACACCTGGAACTGGTCAGATGCTTCCCTAAACAACATGTGGACTGTGCACTCAAGGGCTGGATTCTCCAAAAGACCAGATTTATTGTATTTTTTAAATTTATTTTCTCTTTAAATCTGTCTTCTCAAAGAAACCACAGACCCTCTCCATGCCCACTGACCAGATGAACTTCTCCCAGCTACCATAATTCTGCCTAATCTAGGCCCACACCATGATCTACAGTGCTTATAAATCATTGCCTGAAACAAGTTATCTCCAACTATATGCAAAAGAAAACAGGAATGAAGAAGCCCTTGCTGCAACACCTGGCACCCTCAGTTACAAATAAATATTTATTCCAGTTTTATGTTATTTAGGGAGTATTTTTATTTTTAAAGTTTTCACTGATTATCTTACTGGTACGACCCTGAGGAACTGGAAAAAGTTTTTGTATTTGAGATTTCTCCACAACTCCAAAACATCAGAAACATTCAAATGTGCATCTGTTCTTTCTGGCTTAAAACAGTGATTACTCAATTAGTGGCTAATTACACTTCAGAGTGTTAAAAACAGAGGATATTCCACAGAGGTTTTCCTCAAGCCAAGTGTCTTTCTTCCAACCTTGATAAGAGAAATGAAGCTTCACTAAGTCATCTTCTTCTCTGTTGTTTTTGCCCCAATCCTCTACTGCATATCATCACCAGTTACACCACAAACTTTGGGGAGCCAAACACAGTTCTGGACACAAAGTGGGGCTCACAGGATGTCCAGAACAGGCTCCAGGAGCACAACCTGAAGATTTCATACTGCTCAAAAAGTCATACGCAAAGAAGTAATAAAAAAAAATTATTCTACATAAGCAGAGTTAGCTGTCCCTGCAGAACAGTCACATGCCAAAGGGAAGAGCTTTCGTATATCCTGAAGAATTTAGTGTTACCAAGCCTGACATCTCAAGTTTTTATTGAGTGTTCACTCCCTGAGCTCAGGAGAATCACTCAGTTTGTAATAAAGCAGTCCTTCACACTGTGAATATTCAGCAGCACATCTTATGTCATAACCCTGAGTACGTGGCAGTAAGGAAAAAGCAAGTATCATCTATTCCACAGGGAGCTACCAGCTGAGAGGCACTGCCCAAAAAGAGACTTTCATGCTGCCTTAACATAGTGCTAAAATTATTCCTTATCCTGCTAATCATAGTGCAACGTGGGAGCATCGGAAAATGCATCATCACTGTCTGAGTGCTGCCCTGGGTATAGGGAATAGATTCACCTTTAAACATACCAAACACTCTGAAACCTTTAAACATACCAAGTACTCTATCATAGGAGGAAAAAAAAAAAGACACTAAGCTTTGTGGAGCAAGGGGTTGTGTCACTTCCAAAAACACTGCACAAAAAATAAGCCTGTTTTCTATAATAACCTCAGAGCACAAAACCGGAATTGTCACAAATCCAAATCTTAGTATATGTGCAGGCTGATTTCAGCATCTTCTGCAATAGATGGCTATTAACATTAAGTTCCACAATTGCATGGTAAGAGCAGCTTTACCAAAAGAAGAAAAAAAAACCACAACAGCAACATAGTCAGGTGCTTTCATGTGTTTGAAGGATGTACATAGTTCAGCAATAAAAATATTTTATAATAGGGTAGGATCTGAAGCTTTAGCTTGAAAAGAATATCAGGAATTTTCAGGCCAAACTGAAAGGCCTGTATACAAGTAAACACGAGCCTTGGCAGTCAATACTGCAGCTATAGCAAATAAAAGGAGACAATCTTATGCTAGAAATTCTAAATCAATTTTATGAAAGACTGCTGATGAGTACCAAACAAGTCCCATTGGCACAAACACGTTAATTTACTGAGAATACAGAACCAGGAGGTTTCAAGTTGCATCCATTTAAATACACTGCCTGAACACCACTTTGAGCATGAACAAAATTATAAATAAATGGGGTCATAATTATATTTGTAATGGAAATCTTTCATGTACTAAGCCAGAATAAAGCATTCATTTCAAATAAAAGGAGTAGCCAGCTTTATTCCTCTGTTAATTGCCACATGGACCAATTTCTTACCACACAGCATGCTGGCTATAAATCTCAACAAGCAGCTTTAAATTGCTGTTATTATTGCTCATCAAGACCAAATAACCCTGGATGGTGTTCAGGAAAGCTTCTGTAACGTCCATCTCAAACTTAATTCATCATTTCCATGGGGATGGAACTTCAAACAAGAACCACCCACTCCTCCAGTGTTTAAATGGAGGGGGTGTCAGAAAAGATGCAAAGAGGCTGAAAGATGGGACTGATAAATAACCGAAGAGAGAAATCCTCCCGGACTTCCAAGAAACGTATGACTCATTCTGAGATACTGAACTCCTAGAATACAGAGAGCAGCCACATCTGCGAGTTCTCACTCCCAAGTGCTTCAGCGCTGCATTATCATGTTTTTGATAATTTTCAGAGCTGCATTATCATGTTTTTGGAGAGATGACAGAACTGGTATTCCATAAAGCAAAGCAATGCTCATTCACGCGTTTGTGTAGCCTCTTACCTTGGATGCACTGGAGGGTTCCATCCTCAGCCCTTATTGTAAAGGTTTCACCTGGATTAACTTGAACCAAAAAGACCTGCAGAAAGAAAAATAAACAAACGTTTGTTTCACTGTGATCTCCAAAAATTAAAATTTGCCCAAAACAGTAACTGTGTTATCCCTTCTCTGGAAGAGGTGTGGAGGCAGGGAGGGAACAGACTGGCATATTGCATCTGTGGCTCCCAGGGTCCAGGAGTAGGCAGAGTTTTGAAACCCACCTACTCATCTACATATTAAGAGCTGAAACGAAGATGTAACTCAGCTGCATACAGGTGAGAATTATAGCTTTGAGTTCCACACCAAAATCTTGAGCCTGTGTTTAACTTGGCCAAATGCTGGTAGCTAAGAACAGAAATCCTCAGACCACTGGCACATGAGAACAGAGAGCACACAAACTCCAGCACGCAGCACCAACCCATAATGGGATTTCAAGTTCACAGGAATAAAAGTCTGCTGTGGGGAGTTGATCCATTATGTTTTTAAAAATTTATCCTTCAGTCTTGCACATAACAGATCTCAGTTAAGCATAACCTGTAGGCACACACACAGTTCAACAGTGGCACACAGAACCGGTAATAAACTATTTATTAACAAATATAATATTTTCTAAAATAATAAAAAGATCACTCCAATCTCCCACTGCTGAATTTTGCAGATGAGAGGAACACATAAGGACCAGGAAGCACTAAAACATGTCCCAGTGGAGGGGATGTTGTATCATCTTTATTAATTTTCAGGTGTCTGAAACAATGGGTTTAAAACTTAGGATTCAGAATTCTTTCTTTAACGGACAGTTTCACTGGGAACTAGAGACCATTTATGTTCGTGCAACTTTTACTAAAATACTTTAAATACGCTTCTGCTAACTGTGCATTGTCAGAAGTTCAATCAAGACATAAATTAAATTTTCAAATTGTACCAAGATTAATCTACCTTTTTCTTGTGAAAGCTCTCTCTAAATTTAGGTCTGGTCTTTATACTCTGGGACATCTGCATGCAAAATTTAATAATTCAATCTGGGCAGAGAATTTGAATTCATGTTGTGTTTCTGAATTGCTTAAGCCAAATGCGTAAGATAATTATTACCTAGATGACCTTTTGAATTACAGTAATCCTACGGAAACCCCATTATTCCACCAACATTTTTAAAGCACAAGCTGGAAATCAGAGAAATGACATATGAAAGCCATTATGTTGTCTGCAACAAGCATTTCTCAGGGAGCACTGATCAGGGTGGATCTGATCCAGCATACAGAGCACAACAAATGGTTCAGAAAAGATAAAAAGCACAAAGCCATTCCATCCCTAATCTCTGAACAATCAACATTTAAGTGACAGCATTTAAGTGCTCTTTTGCTATGAATAGGCATGAATTATCCACCACAGGACATGGGCATCAGGTCAAAAGAAGCGGAGAGCAAAGCAATGTCATCCAGCTCAATAAAAAAATCCAAAACAACAAACAAGAAACCAGAACACAGAGAGGCCAAGAATCACAGAAATATTTCATCAGCTCACTTGCATTATGTGCCTAAACCAACAGCCCTAAAGCTGGTTACTTTACTAACAAATTTGATTAACATGAATCAGAAGCTCTTGCACACCTTTACACCTCCAGAAAGCTGGTCCAGCTCCTCAAAATACAGACCCTAAGACTGATGCCCTGTGCATATAAAGCTCCATCTTTTCCCTAGAGCAGGAGAGAGGGATTCCTCTTCCTACACCAGGCACATGCCTACCCCAGAGTTATCAGAAGATTTACAAATTCCTGTCCCAGGAGTCCATCACCAGCACAAGTGTTCACATTAGCACGCCTGCAGTTGTCCCTTAAAATTAACTCCTTGGGGTTCTATATTAAAAAACGGTGATATCCCCAATCACAGCTGTTGCTTTTGATGGTCAAAATGAAGCAGCATCATCCTTGCCTAATCACATGGGGTTTTAACACAAACAAATTGTTCCAGTAACAAACTTGTTTCCTGTAGAGCAGCAGCCACACAGCTCTGTCCTCCCATCATGAGCCTGTGGGCAGAGCCTGGGACTTATCTATAGTAGCTTCTATTAAAATGTTATAGATAAGGAAATAACTCCTTATTGACAGATGCTCCAATCAGGCACGAAGAAAACATTTACAGGCTGTTGCTGGGAGAAGGCAGCAATATCAAGAGCAAACAGGAATAGCCAAGGTGTGACTGATGTGGGTCAACGCTGGAGCAAGGGCTGGGCACAAAGGCAGGACATGTAACCAAAGTGGCCTGAGACCCAGGAGCAGCAACCAGACTCCTCAAGCAAGATCCTTCCAGAGGCTGCAACCCAGCCCCAGCCCCTCCTTTCCCAAAACTGGGGTAACTGGGGTGTTCCCCATAATCCATCCCACCACTCAATCGCCTCTGCAGTCCCCCCATGCTGCACAGAACCCCCCAGAGCTCACAGCTGCACAGCACTGACCAAAGAGATGCAGAGCTGAGGCCAAACCATTAAAGCCAGCACACACTGAGTGTTATATACGGAACACCTTCCAGCCAACAAACACCCCTGACTTGTCCCGATTGCCTGGGACAAATAATGTCAAGGCACACTGCGACTTCTTTTGTTTATACACACTAAGTATATAAAACTAATTCCATAATTTATTTTTCCCCACGTCCTCATAAACTACAAAACCATATTCTGCAGCCTGGAACGCAGCTTCCCTCTTTGCTTTCGCACAAGGGATCTTCATGAGAACACCTCGTTTCTAAAGCTTTTAATTAAAAATCTGAGGAAAGCAATAAAAAAGTGTAAAGATAAAGTCTTTATTTTAATGAAAACAAACCCAGATGATCTTTAATTGTGCTATGCCTCTTCCAATATTCATCACCCCAAGTATGCACATTTATGAGATGGCAACAGAGGAGAGAGAACTTGAAGGGTCACTTGGAACCCTCAATGCTGGCTGGCAGCATCTCGAGGGTGCGGTCTTCATGTCCAAGGTCACTCCAGCCCACTTTCAGTCCTTGGCCTCCTCCCATCCAAAAAGCTGCAGCATGTGACAGCTGGGAGCAGGGCATTAGCAGCACAATCCCAAAGGCTTTTCCTTTTCCCTAAAAAGTACTCGGATGTTTAATTTAGCAGTTTAATCCACTCGGTGCTGAAGCCCAGCTTTACCTGCTGCATCCTCAGAGAAAGCTTGTTATCTCCATAACACTCTTTTTGCATTTATTTTGCATTTAAGAATGTCATTCTATTTTACTGAAAATCATGTTTGTTGAGTGATGAATGTTACTAAGTTGCATAGCTACTATAAATATTTATAATCCCACAGAGTATGTCCAGACTAAGTTTTCATGACAAGCCAAGCACGTGTGACTCGTGCCTCCCTTGTTCCCGCTATCCAACTCTCATGGCCAGTGGAAGCAGGGGAAGAGACTAAAGAAGTGCTGACGAAGCTAATGCAGGCATAAAGCTGGGGTTCAGGAAAAAATAAACTGAATGAGGGAAGTTTTGGATTGGATATTAGGAAAAGTTTGTTTACTGTGAGGGTGATGAGGCCGTGGCACAGGCGGCCCAGAAAAGCTGTGGCTGCCCTATCCCTGGAAGTGTTCAAGGACTGGTTGGATGGGACTTGGAGCAGCCTGGTGTGGTGGAAGGTGTCCCTGCCCATGGCAGAGAGTGGAAAGAGATGGGCTTTCATGTCCCTTCCAATCCAAACCATTCTGTGATATAAAACTGTATATACTGTGGGGAAACACTCTTGTACAAAGGCAGAAATGCCACCGGATAAGGACCAAGGGCATTCTCTATAATCTCTTTTGTATACTAGTAGTTTACTTATACAAGAGATTAAGCCCACAGAAGAAAATTCACACTCAAAGCAGGCCATCATCCCCCAACTGCTCTGTGGCCTCTCACAGCAGTGAGCAGGACGATGTTGACCTGCATCCACGTGATGCAATACAGTCCCAGAGCTCACCTAAAGTACTTCCCCCTTATGAGAACATTTTCTCGCTAAGGTCAAACAGCCGCTTGCAGGGCTTAGGCTTATTAAAACCCCACATTAAACATTTTCCAGTGTGGTGAATTTTCCCTTCCATGAGATGTATCATGCTTCATACACTTGGGGATCACAGCATCACAGGCACCACCGGGGATCCAGCCACAGGTTCCTCACAAATGCTTTAAACCATTAAAATTTACTGCATTTACAATTTCTGTGGCACATAACTTATGGAATGCATTGCATCCTTTGGGAAAAGAAAATAAACAACAAATAAATAAACAATAAAACCAAAACAATCACTTGTATCCGTTCTGTTATCTACTTTAAAAGACTGTGCCCCAGATCCCAATGAATTTCCAGGTTCATCCCACAGGAAGGACCAGGGAACTCACACCATTCCGTGTGCAATACTCTTCTCGGGAACAACATCCCTCGGTCACACAGAGAAGGTAGGCTAAACACTTCCAGCCTCTCTTCAGTAAGAAAAATCAGGGAACATGCTACATCTTAAACAATAAACCTGACTTTTTAAAATGAATACTTCAGTAATAGTGTCTGGGCTTAACTTTTTTTTTTGACTGGACAAAAAATAGAGGTATTAATAGAGGCATGAAGCAATTCACTCAGTTTACCACGAGTGCTCTTTACAGCAAAACCCACAAGTGGCAGATCCTGAACCTCCTAATTTATCAACCCTTCAAACACACATGCCAAAGCAGTAAAAATAAAATAAATTAATAAATCAAGAAACCATGAAGAAGTAACTACATTTTGGCACAAAGTTCACTCGCTCAGTTCATATGCTGTGGTTCAGTATAAAACCCAGCTAAGTGCTTTCAGTTGCTTGCAAGGTGCACAGACTTGTTATGCTACAGGGAAGTACCAAATCTTGTTCCTCATTCAGCTGAACTCTTGTCTCCCTCATTTAAAGCCTGTGACCCTAAAAGACAAGAACAAGCACACACAGCGCTATGTGCACTGCCTGAGCTCCAGCCAAATGGTGAAACCACGGGGTTGGTAAACACAGCTTTACAAAGAGCAGGCAAGCAGAAAACCTGCTGCACCTCTGCAGGTGCAATGAGTGAACCGAGCTGAAATAAAACCTCCCAAACTAATAAGCCAAACACTCTGTACAGATGTGCTGTAGCACAGCTAGCTGCCCCTCCACTTTATACTCCAAGCTTTTTAGAGCTTGCAGTGGAGTACCTACAGGAAACCATTGAAATTCTTGGACCAAAAGGTTAATTATTGCTCCTTGAATCCCCTAAGGAGTTACAAGTGGATTAGAAGCAGAAGCAGCTCTGGAAGCAACATGAAATCATTAAACACAGTCAGGAGTAGTGGAAATAAAGTGTGGGAAACTAAAAAAAAAAAATAACAAAGTCAGTGCTAGAAACGCCATTTTGGGTAGTCTAGAGGAGAGGGATTACTGTCAAGCAGGCAGAGACATTCCTCGCCCTGCCCTGTACAGCTCTGCAGCCCTTACTCTCAGAAAGATAAAGCAAGTGAATGTTCCCATGCAATTGCCTTACACTGCAGGCCTGTTCACTGGCAGATTTGCCTTTTGCATCACTCTCCAGCTGGCTGCTGGCAAGGCCAAGGTGTTTCACCAGCTCCAGTCTGCTTTATTTTACATGTATAAGAACGGGCCTTTTGAGGAAAGGCTTTTCCCTGGAGCTCAGCATTTCCAGGCACAGCTCCTAATGCAGCTCTGTGGTGCTGGCACAGCTGAGGCTTCACAAATCCAGTGACACATAAGGGTGAGCAACAGCCTGTGTGCCCAGAGCATCCCATCAGAACCTCCATTCTGTCAGCCCCAAAGCACGAGGCACCGACCTGCCTGCTGGCCACACTGCAGCCTGGAAAACTCCACACGCCTCGTCTCCCACCAGCTCTGCTATGATGCTTTCTCACCACCAGCTTCTAATGGAGATTGTAATTACACCCTGTAAAAGCCCATGTCCTCCTAAAGCTAGAACCTATTTATGGAGTCATATAAACCATCTTTCTTAAGGAAGTCATTCCTATGTGAATCTATCCTGAAGGCTCTTCCCACCTTACAAGTAACTAAAATAAACCTCTTTCAACAAACACTTAACATTCACTTCTATGTTACAACAAACCATGTTAAGAGCAATTAACATAGTTCATTTGCCAAGATCAAACAAAGCATTTATTCCAATTGCATTCCATTTTAAAACTGTACTTTTAAAAAGCAAGGACATCACCTAAAGCTTCAGGAATAGGATGAAAATGATAAAGCATAAAGGTAGTTAAGCTTTGCAACAGATAAGGGTACATCCAGACTAGAGGCCAAAAAAGTCTCATGGAAAACTGGCATTTCAGCTACAGGTACTTCAAGAGATAAGGAGATCAGATCTAAGAGCATCTTCCAGCAAGCACACAGAAGAGGGACCTGGCCCAGAACTGTTCTACTGAGTCATGGTTGCATAACACAGCAAAAGCAAGAAGCAATGTTCTTCCAGTGCACCTGCAGTTCTTTTTAATGCAAAATATTAGCTGAGAAACTACTTTAAAGACAATGGAAGCATCTGCCAAGCCAGGCTGCTGAACCATCAAAGATGAGGAAATGGAAAGATTGGGCTTAGAGCCTCATCTCAAAGGAGGGCTTAGAACAATTCACTTATTCTTTCTGTAATACAGAAGGACCCACTGTCAGGACAGTCTGACCTGATAAGTGGTTTCCAGCAAGGAGGAAAGTGTGTACTTAAAGAACAATTATCCTGTCCCGTACGAATAAGATTGTTCCTTCACCTAAGTGTATTAATATTGGACTTGGTAAATACAGCCACTGAAAGCATTCTTTTCTACTTTTTCAAGTCAAAGCACACTTTGCAAAAATGCCTTTAAAAAAAAAAACAAACGAATCACAACAATGACAATCTACATCAAAATGAGAATCCAGATAACCAAACAGACTTAGAAGCTCACAAGGAAAGCAGAAATTGTTCTTCCTCTTTAGGTTGGTCTAGCTCAAAACACAGCTTGAAAGGAGGAACAAATGATCCAGGGAACAAGAAGTAACAGAATGACCGTTTATACTGATTCAAGAAGAACAGCTTGCTCCTACCTTCTTTACAATACTTTGCTGAAATGTCTCACGTGAGGAGAGAACCAAATTGAGAAACATAAAAATATTGCCAGGGTAGATGTTCTCCAAAGAGACACCTCGACCCCGGATGACATATTTGGGAACCTACCACCCACCAGCTTGAACCTCCAGGCTGTATCTTGACATGAAGGCATCACTATGGTCTTATAATCATTCTACCAACTTCTGATCAAGCTCATTAGAGAGTATCTCCCAGAAAAAGAATAAAAGCAACCGTTAATCTTGTCTTCCTTCAAAAACCCACTCAAAATTCACATCCGCTTCTTATAATGAAGCGCAGCATAGTACACAAGACCTGCTGGGAAAGGTATATTCAGGTAAGCAGAGAATAGCAGACATCACTCCTATTCTCCATTTCTTCCCTACTTCCTTTTTTCTCCATTCTCAGCATTTTTAAAGTCTTAAAATCTCACCACAAATGCTAGTAAGATGCCTGGACAAGAATGAGCACAAGTAAATCATAAGACTAACTTTCTGCAAAGCCCTCAAATATGCAGCATTTGTAGCCACTGTTTCAATTCCACTGTTTTTACTTCAATGAATACATATGCAAACAAACACACTCAATTTAATGGTACACTTTAAACATTGTTCTTAACGTCTTTTCAGCATAAAGACAGATTTCTACATCCCAGGACATACTCTGTCCTCCCTAGTGCTAAGGAAAACCATCTTCCCCATCTTGAAAATATCTTGGTGGCCCAGAAATAGTTTATTTAAACCAGCCAATTTCTGACCTGCTGTGATCCATCGCCATTCACGATGTGAGGCATCATGGCCACCTCCCCGTTCAGCAACGGCGGCAGCTCCAGCGGGATTTGGTCGGTCATCATCATTGTGACGTACATTCATGGAGAATTTTCCTCAACAGACTTCCTGCAAGAGAAACATCAGTTAAAGACCCTGCAAAAACCCTGTTGTACTTTAGAAGGTCATTCTGCCAATTCAGAAACTTAAGCAGGACCCCTGCTTTTGTAACAGGAAGCTCAAGGCTCTGAACAGAGGTTTTAACTGTTAGATCAAGAGGATGGAAAGTCAAGTTTCCATGCAAGAATTCCAAAAACCAACTAGCCAGATTTCCACTCTTTCCCACAAATAAAAACCTCAGCCCTCACTGCTGAAATAGGCAGGTTCTGAAATGCTTTGAGTTTTGCTCTTAAATCAGCATCCTGCTTGCTGCCACAGCTCTTGGAACTACGTCACCCGCACGGTTAAGATGTTACAGCAATTTCACTCAATAGCCACACTTCAAAGCCAAACACCTTTATTTTCTTTCTAGGGCCCTGTAAACAGTGTGAACTGCCACTACAACACAAAGAGCAGACACCTGACTTCCACTTAATCATGACCCAATAGGATTAAGGCTTCTGCTGGAGCAGGAGGCCCAGCACATCCTCAACGTTCTGAACACCCTGTTCTAGGAAGGACAACAGAAAATGATGACATCACTCAAGGATTTGTGAAAAATCACACATCACTTCCAGCACACCCTCCCCCTTCACAGCTAACTGATGTGATACAGGAGCATCAGTAAAACCATGAGAAGCTGCCTTGTAAAAACAAGTCTTAATTCAGTGTTAAGGGTATCATCATGCTGGTTTATGGGGCAATAACACAGCTCTAGTGAGTAAAATGGATGATCTCATCACATAGCTTATCTAGACTTCTCCACAACTCCTAAGCAAAGCAGTGTCCAGTGGTGAGCAGCCTCCTTAGTACCCCTCATGCCAGAGAATCCCAAAGTCTCCATGAATAATTTCATATACATCCCAAATTCAATTTAAAAAGAAATATGCTGTGACTTAGGTGGTAGCATAGGTAATCAGCTGGCACAAGACAGTCAGAGTACACCAGAGTACAGAAAGCAGAATTTTTAGCAAAGAACATTGGACACTTAACTACAGAGCTATAAACCAGGAGTTTAATTCATCTGCTCCAGAGGGGATGAAGGACTGAGCAAGCCTCATCAGGGCTGGAGCATCCCATTCCATGGATACTGCAAATCTTACATCTCCTTGGCCCCAAATGCTACTAGACTTCTTTTTTTTTTTTTTAGTTCAACAACTAAATTATTAGTTTAGTTGAAATACACTGTCTTCACTTTTATCAATCTCTTTCAGAGCTCATTGCAATCCCATCACCTGCACAGCCTCATGATCAAAAACATCAGCCTGACCAGGAACTGCTCCTCCAGCTCCTGAGGAAGAGCACTTGTGTGATTTAGAAGTGAAAGCAGTGCCCACACGGACTGAATCACGTCCATCTATTCACTGTCATCAAACAGGCCCCTCCACATCTAAGCAGAACCAGAAGACTGAAAGTACATTTGTTTTTCAGAAGATGTGCAAACCTGGCACTGTGACCTCCAGCCATACAGCTCAAGACCAGCATTTTAATTTAACTCAGAACCAAATTTAGCACAACTCTCACAGCTCTTTCCACTGTTCTCGTTCGTGTGAAAACACCACTTCTCTAATCATCACTTCACCAAGATATAAACAGAGGTGATGTATTTTCATCCACCTTTAAATTAAATCCCTCCTTTTATCCAAGACTCAATTACAGAAGTTCTCTAGAAGCCTGACACACAGTTGTTGTTAGGATGGTACATCCACAGTCAGTTTCAAGTCCTATTTCCTGCCTGCATCAACTGCTTTGTCCCAGAGCTTAGGAGTGTTTTAGTCCTGCTGCTGCCACCATCCTGAATAACCTGCCCTGCAGTGCACACACCCTTGAGGTAAGGAATAAGGACCCTCACTACACAACCCTACAGCTCACAGGATCAAGCTCTCTGATCCAGCATAGCACAAAAGCCTCGCTGACTTAGTCACGAGCTACAGAAATACATCCGGGACACCAGGAACTTTGCCCAGTGCATTCTTCCCCTAAGGTTTTGGAGAGTCTTCCTAAAGCTTTTGCTTCTCATTACTGCACAGTCTCAGGTTTTAATTTTGAGAAGGATCTGAGTCCAACAACAATATTCACAGGTGCTGGGATTTGGGGGTGGAGAAGGGGTGGGGCAGCACGACTTCAGTTTTTGGGGGTTCTGTTTGTTTAACAAGGAAGAAGAGAATATGTGAGGTTTTGTACCATTTCTTAACTGCTTGGGATTAAGAAAATGACTGAAAGAGCCCAAAACTGAACACCAGAGAGCACATGAATGAGCAGCTTTCAATGGAAATGGACTGATTTGGTCAATAGCCAGTTGTACATCCAACTACTCTGGCTATACATATAGTTATTTATGCATCTACAGTTGTTGTGCAAATGTAGATATTCACATATAAAGTTTATTTTTTAAAAACGCAACATTCATAGAAACTATTTTAAACCCATATAAAACAAAACCCCAATCCCCAAACAAATGACATGTTCATCTAGTCTGAATCTGAAAGCTGTGCTTTAACAGAATTTAAGCATCACACTGATGCTATTTTCTTGAGGAAAAAACCCCAGACCGTAGCTTGAAGCTACATATTTTCCTAGTAATATTTCCATTCCAGGCACAACAACGAATATGTTGACGTTTATTTGCTATGTGTCACTATTTAAAGTGTTGCAGCTACATTCCTTTTGCTTTATTAATGGTTTGTCACTACAGCCGTGTCTACACTTGCCTCACTTGAAAGGGGAAAACAAAAAAATAAGAAAACATAAATAAAAGGGGCTTCCTTTGTCAGGTGTGGTACAACCCCACCAGAGACGATACCAGCAGCAGTACTGGCTACAAGGCACAGCCACTGGCAGGGTTTTTTTCCAGTATTTCACACAGATGCACTCCAGGCAGAGTTAAGATATCCACCATGAGACTGGCAGACTTCACGGCAAAGCCAAACCCTTTGGAAACAGGCCTCACACACTTTTTGGGCTTATTTGTCCATCTATCCTACTTAAAACAGATTTATTAGCCGTGCTTTCACACCCCTCCTAAAGCCTAGCGTTCCCCCTCCCTCATGGGATGCGAAGCCGATTAATACAAAGAAGGTGAGGTCTGAACACAAGCAGTTTCTTTTTCCTGCAAATTGGGAGCATCGATGGAAGAAAACACCAGATACAACTCGAAGAGCCAGGTCACATTCTAGGATATGAGAATTCTTGCTTAGCTAAAATATGAACTGTCAAAAATACTAACCCACAGCTTTTTTTTTTCAGGTACTAACTCAAATTTGGGGTTTTGTCTAGCAAGCTAACTATATTTAAATTTTAAAAAGATATTTCCTGTGCGTCTACATTCCCTAGGTTTGGCTGGAACAGGTCACAACAACGCCAGCAGGGAGTGAGAGGCTGCATATCCCTGTCTAGCTTCCTCCAGGAATATGGAAATCACAACTTTCCACTTCGCTGTAGAGCAAGGAAGAAATAACCATCCAAGTTTGATGTCTCTGTCCCCAAACAAAACTGCCAAATCTTTTGATGTCTGCAAGTTACTTGATTTTCAATTCAGTACTGCAGCCTTCTACTGATCCCTAAGATGACTCCATTTCCTTAAATTAATTCAATATGTGAATTACTAATACATAAATTAGTTGCACATGGCACTAGAGAGAAAATTAAAACACACAGAAGAAAAAAGCATAATTATCTAAAACCCAATGTCCATGTATGGTCAAATAACATGACCCAACAGGTTACGTCAGTTTTCCTGACATTCCAAAAGTAGTGTGAACCACATAAAGATACCAAATTCTACTTTTCCTAGAAGGTTTTACCCATGTTATTTACGGGGCTGGAAGCCAAGAACATTTTTCTTCTGTGATTTTCTTCCTACCTTCTGTCTTTCACAAATACAAAGAACTTCTTCCAGCTATGGCAGACAAATGCAGAGAACCTGGCACAAGCAGGAGGAGTTGTGAATATCGAGTCCTGTGACCGCTCTTTGCAAAGACTTGATTTTTATTTCCCTGCAGCAGACCATTAAAAGCTCCTGAACAAAGTGTTCTGCTTTTTTATCACAATCATCTGGAATTACAGAAGTTGTACTACAACGAGGACAGAGAGTTTTCAATACTAAGTAGAGCCACGTACCCTGGTTTATTTCATTCACAACTAAAATTCAGCGCTAAACACACATTTCACTCCTGCAGTGCATATTTAGGGGTATTCTGCCTGAATAGAACACACTGCAGAAAGAGTAAGAAGCTATCCCGCCTTCAATCATAGCCTTGATACAGAAAATATTTGAAACGCACACAGTATAAACGTAAAATGGAAGAATTTTCTCTTTCCAGCCTAAAAAAAAAAACCCCTTACCACTTCACCATGATGAAGTTCACACACAGATGGTACAGGCAGAGGGTTACACAGTTTAACAGACTCCTTTCTACCACTGCTTTAATATATGTACTATAGGAGCCCCTCTTCTACCCTGCTGTATGGGCTGGGTGATCTCCTCTTGCACAGACACTGATGTACCGGCCAGAGAAATAATCCAACTCAACAGGAGCTTCCTCAGTACTTTACAACCATGGGCAAACCAGTTCAGGTGCTATCAAAAGCCAGTCTGTTGAGAGCTGACCTAATGACCAGCAGTCACAAGGTGACTGTTTCTCCCCCCTACCAGACGTTTTCCCTGGCAAACCAGGTTCCACTGTGAGGATGTTCAGAAATTGGCAGTTCTCTGAGTCGAAAAGGAAAGGATTTGTGGTATCTGATCTGCATCCTCCAAACCCCATCCTAACAGCACGGCCAGCCCAAACCCTCCAGTGTCACCTGCACAGCTGATTTGAACACAGGGGGTTTTCCCCATCCACTGCAGGGCACCAACCCTCAAACACTTGTGCTGTTATAACCATGACAAGAGGAAGGAGGAGTTGCTTAAAAGGGCTTTGGCATAGTTAAATAATATGTATGGAATCATAGGTTCACGTCAGAGGGAGTCCCACCTGACAACGCTGAGAGGTCAAATACATCTTTGGAAACACAGGCCCTGAAAACAGGGAAGACTCAAATATTTCTAGAAGAAAACTCACTTTAGAAAAGATATACAGTAAAATACAATGAGAATTAAAAAAAAAAATCATTTGGTATTCACAGAAGCTGTTACCTGCAGCATATCTTATTCTTCTTCCATAAAGAGAAATAGTCCTGAAATTGTTATTTTTCAGGAGGTTGTATGTGCAATTGAAGAACCCTATCAAAGCCTGGCATGTCAAATCATGTTACTACTGGTTATTATATAGTTGAAGAAATGGGTGGTTTTCCAGAGTAATTTTGAATAATCTTTCAAATAAGAAAGAAAAATAACTAGGAAGAAAACTGCTAGTATGTACAAGGAGAATATGTACACACAGTCTTATTTGTACACACATTCTCAGACACTAAGAATTTAAAATCTGTCTACAACCCACTAGGAAGGCTCTGAATGAGGAGTGCTCCTTCTGCACATTCCTGCTGATGACGGCGTTTATGTGCAAGAGATGAGAGAACTCACACACTGCCCCGTTTGCCTACTGTATTTTGTACAGCACACACTGAAATTTAGGATTAATTAAAACATACATAACACAATTATATTTTCACTGAAAAGCAGAGTGGTAAATATAGCTGCTTTCAAGAGACTCCTGCCATGGCTTGCCACTCCAATTCAAAGAGGAGTGGTAGTAACTGTTCATGTAGAAAAGCCTCTTGAGACATGAGCAGTACCTGGAGGTATGTGCACAGATGGTTGGTCAAGGCACAAACAGTCTGGAATTTGTCTTGTCTGATGTGCCTTCATTAGTTTAGTTAAATCACATCCGTCTGAAGCACCACTGAAACCTGAACACATTCTTTTCTCTGTTTAATTACAAACACGGTAGATTAATTTGGAAGCATCCAAACAGACAGGCTTCTTCATAACAATTTTGAAGCAATACATGCAATTCTAAAAATCTGTTATGACAAAAGAAAACAGATTAGAGGGAACACATACACACAAAGCCACTGGCATTTTATAAAGAGGTAGTGAAATGCCTGCTGCTTGCTCTCTGTGCCATTTCACAGACACAAGGCCACAGTAGCTGGATCCTATCTCCCGCAAGCTGAAAAGCATAAACATCCTCTCAAAACTTAACCACTGTAATTAATCAGTGGGTTTATTCCCCTCTAGTTTATTTTAAATAACAACACATTTCAATGTGCATGGTACATTCCATCTCCGAAGACAGAATTATCAGCAGTATTCAATTCTATGCAGGATCGAGGAAAATTAACATTGTTTTTCCCCCACTCTGGTGTTAGATTCCCAAGGCAGCAAGCCAGAGGGTAATGATAGAAAGATTTTCAGTAGTTTGCATTTATTTAGACCTAAAATTTGACCTCAAATTTTCCAGGCTCGAAACTCCATTATCTTAAAGAACAACAAATTTGCACTGTAACCAGCTGCACACCCCTCATAGAAAATGTTTGTCATTCAGGAACAGAAAAACTTAAAAATTGGTTCCTAGCTTAACATTAGGAAGAAATGGAATAACCAAGTAACTTCAAACATGTACCAGAAATGAGCATCAGGAATGGGGATATCAGGTCAAACAGCAGCATGCAGGAGTTTCTTATTTCACAAGGCAAGTACAACTAATCAGCAGATAATAGCTCTGATGAAATATTGGAATAAAGCAACCGGGCACACAAAGGAGTCTTTCACCAAAGGAAAACTTCACCCCACCAGGGGTTTTTCCCCTTAGTTTTCCAGGGGGAAGTATTGTGAAAACTCATGTAGGAAAAGTGAGGAGCTTGCCCTCCTCCCACCACCACACCCACGCCTGGGGTGTGCAGTGCCTGAAGGCCATCATATTCATGTGCAAACCTAGTGGAACTAGATTTAAGGAAATAAAATACACCAGGGGTGAAACAGACCTTCAAATTTTTTATTAGGCTTATATTAGCTATGGCTGAGCAGAAAGCCACAGGCAGACAAGCTTATCCAGTGGTTCCACAGCATTCTCACTCTGCAAAAAGTATTAGAGCAGCAAATTCATCTGCTGCTCAAAAATCAATTCCGAAACACGCAAATACGTCATGGCTACAGCCTGCACTGCTGGCAGAAGAGCAAGCTGCAGAGACAACTTGTATACAACTCACTCTCACCATTTGGGTTTTTCTGTGCTTTTTCTTCAATCTGGAAATTAAGTTAGTCATTTTTGCTATTTATATTCCTTTCCTTCTTTGTTCTCACACTTTTCTTTCCTCACCTTCCTCTGTATTAATCACAACGGATAAAGGGGCTCATGAGGGATGTAGCTGCAAAAATAGAGAAGTTTTCAAGCACACAATTCTCATACTATTTCACAGCAATTCTTCTAAGCAGCCATAGGCTGAGTTTAACTCTTCTTGCACAATAGTGGCCAATTACTCTTTTTTTTCCCCCCATGATTTTCAGTGTTGTTGTTTCTGGCACAACTTGGCTTTAAAATAGCAACTACTTCAAACTTTTTTCTTTTTTCAAGGGAAATTTTATGCACTTCCAAAAATACAAGCAGCAATTAACATTTCAAACAAATTTGTTCCTGCTTGTCCACCCTCAAGAGACATTTCAGTTAAGAGAGTTCTGGGTGCTGTTCAATTGCCAGCTGTACAACACACCCCCAACTGCACTCGGCATCTCTTTGCTTTTCTAGAAGATGACAAGTCACTTCAAACAGGATGGGGACAAAGCAGGAGTAGACTTATGCTACAGAATTAGGAAGAAATTTTTCCCTGTGAGGGTGGGGAGGCCCTGGCACAGGTTGCCCAGAGCAGCTGTGGCTGCTCCATCCCTGGCAGTGTCAAGGCCAGGCTGGACAGGGCTTGGAGCAGCCTGGGACAGTGGAAGGTGTCCCTGCCCATGGGTGGGGGTGGAATGAGAAAATTTAAGGTTCCTTCCAGCCCAAACCACCCTATAATTCTGTGATGACATCCTCCTCTCCACAGGTGAGCAGGAAAGCACAGAGCTCTTCCAGCTGTGGTCCCCCATTGCCAGGGCAAGGAGAGGAGGATGACAGTGGCCCAACAGCCCTCCACCCACAGCACAAACTGGTCCCCTAAGTACAGAGAGCCATTCTATGCAACGGAGACAACACTGCACACTTTCTAAATAAATGATCACCCTTTTCAGGTTCTCTGCACTCTGCATTGCCTCTGACAAAAGCAATTTGCAAGTAAAATTCACTTAAAAGGTCTAGCAAGATATTCAGTAAGTTTAAACACAATTGGAATAACCTGCTATTTGCTTGAAGCAATTTGTGTGAGGAGGAACAACTCCCTTCAATCCAGACCTACACCTGCCTACAAACTTGGCCGTGATCCTGCAAACATTTGCACAAGAGTATGTCTTTATGCACTCTTAATACATTTATTAAGTACTGAACTCCCCCAGATCAGGGCTGCAAGCCCAAGAACGTGCCCAGGGACACGGGCAAAACCTCTATGCAAACAGAAGTTCTTGCACAAAGGTGAAAGTCAGATAAGGCACAGGTATGCTTCATCTATTTGCTTTCTTCCTTCATTTAATAGCCGAAGTATTAATCATGGTTACAGGTTGATAAGCACAGCATTTGTCGATAAATACCCTCCCCTTCAACTCTGCTCTCCCAAATAATAATCTCTCTGCAATAATACCACAAAGACCTTGGTTATCTCTTCTGGAGTTCCTGTGCAGTGGGGAATCTACTGGAATCAATGAGGTGGGGATTATTTTTTTTTTTTTACCCCTAATTAAACTACAAAGTAGAAGAAAAAAAAAAAGGTGGCTATCTATCATATCAATCTGCAGCTCTTGAAAAGCCTGCATACCAAATCCCATTTCCAACAAGGTCTCAGCACACCTTTGTGCAACACAAACTTTGCTGCTGTCGCCATTCCCCGCTAACCTGACTCCAGGCTGACGCTGCGCTGACAAAGTGGCTCATTGTGTTTTTGTGGGAAAGCGCCCCGGAGAGATCTCCCATTCAGCCCTGGGATTCAAGAACAGGCATTCATACGGGGCAGCCGCTGCAAGGGAGCACCTCTGGATGGCCACCGGAGAGGTTTCTCATGGAGGAGGAAAGTTGAGCCCGGTATTATCATCGTGCTCACAAGGTCCAAGCTCCTAAACCACGTTAGCAACAAGAAAACCAACCCAAAAGCCACCACCCAAATGCCATCACTCTGTAACTTTTCAGCATCAGGAGAAAAAGTCAGTTTTCTTACACCGTCCCTCGCTTTCACAGAGCATAAAGTACAATTTTCAGGAGTTTTTTACTTTTCTGAACTGCTTCATGAAAATGAAGACAGTATGCTACCTATGAAGGCTTCTCCTCATTTGAGACAGACAGGAATTTACATTAAACGAAGACCTGAAACTCACCAGCAAAAAAGAAACCACACACACAACGTCAAGTCATTGTTCCATTTTTGATTGAGTAATTTTGGTATCCAGGATCTTACAGGAAAGAAGACTCTCCCACTCCAGGTATCTGATTTTTATCTCCAATGATAGTAAAGCACCCAGGAATGAAAAACACCAAATCTTTAAATGCAGAGTACTAAGGGGGTTTGTTTTCTTTAGGGTGGGAAAACAAAGGGTCTCTATCTAGACAGAAAACGCTGTGCTGAACGTGCCACCTGCTGCAGCTATAAAGCTCAAGGTATCTATTAAATGCTTTAAAAGGGAAAACCTTTAGGGTTTGCTACCTGTCTCAAATGGGGCACAGTTTGTAACATAGACTGAAGGAGAAACAAGGTTCTGTTTATTCAGCAAGGACAATCCAGTGGGGTCACCACCACCAGGTGGTCTGCATCCAATTTAATTCTGAATCCTCACCCTTCTAAGCTCATTCCCACTCTCTGCCAAATCATTCAGGCAATGGAAAGCTGAAAATTATTCTCAATAAACTGTATTGGGCTTTGATAATAATAAATACAGTGAAGTACATGCTTGTGTTATGAACTGAGAAACCAACAGCACTTAAAACCACACCAGAAGTGTAGTTGGTTGAAAGGCAGGCTCAAGGCATGGTGCCAGCAGGACAGATGCTCTTCCCACCCTGGGTGAAGTTAAAAGGCAGTGGTCTCAGTCCTACCAGTCACAGGAGTTACTCATTACTAAGGTACAAGTCTTTGTTAATTAAAATTTCCTAATATTTCACCTATTGACTTTGATACTACAGCTTTAAGGTACAAGCAGTATTATTAAGGGGCTTCAAAGAAAGCTGTGGAAAGTCAAGAGATATATATACAAGACAGTAATAAGAACGAGGTTGAGCTAAATAAGGGAAAGTAAATTCCTGCAAACTGAAATTTTTTTTTAGTGGAAAGTTTGTATTTAATCAAAAAGGGGATAGTCATGCTTCTTTATATTTCCCTATTGATACAAGCACACACAGCTCCAACGAAGCTAATGAAACCCTTGAAGCTCAAGTGAACTTTCCGCATCCTTTAAATGACAAAATTCCAGTCAAGCAAAAAAACTTAAACAGACAAGCAGCAGAAAGCAAACCAACTTTCAAGCTTCATGTCACATGTACCTGAAGTTTCATTTTCCCTTGTTACACTTGGAGAAATTAATTTCCATAACCACTTACGAACTTCAGAGGTGCAGGAGTTTAGAGTCTATTCAAATACACATAAGAAATCCACAGAAAGGAAGAATCAGAATTGTTCAGGTTGGAAAAGACCATTAAGACCACTGGCTTCAACTGTTAACCCAGCAGTGCCTTTCCTACCACTAAACCACGTCCTTAAGTGCCACATCTACACATCTTTTCAGTACCTGCAAGGCTGATGACTCCACCACTTCCCTGGGCAGCCTGTTCCAAGTTGTTCTCTGGAAAGGTTGGTCTTACTGAGCATCAGTAGGGTTGTGATCATGAAAAAAAGTTTGTGACTTACTAAGACAGACGCACTTTTATTTCTGCTCTGTGAGATACCAGAGTTCGTCCTTCCCTCTCCCTGGCTCCATAAGAGCATCCCCAGTCCCATGGATACACCACACTATTCCAACTTCATTCTCCCAGGTTGGCATAAACAACCTGTTTGCCACTTATCAACGTGGGGTAGATCCACTGTACAAGTTCAGAGCAGACTAGCAGCAATAAAATCATCATTAACAAAGCAGAGCTTATCTTTGAGTCTTTTTACAGAAAATCATTTTGACTGTGATAATCTTCAGTAATAACCATCCACAGGATTTCGGCCTTCTACGAAGAAATTTTTTAAAAATCCTGCCATGTCCTCTGATTAATTTTTCATTTATAATTCTAGCTAGAATTCAAAAACTAAAGTATATCAGAAAGGCAGAGAAAAACTTAGCTTTGTATCCTAAAATATGTAAACCTGAATTTCAAGAAATGGGCTTGGTTAGCTTATGGAGCGTTGTGGAAAAGGTACAAATATACAGTTCATCCACAGAATTTCAATAAACAGGCGAGAACAAAATATACAAGTCCTTCAAATATAAGAAAACCCATCTCATAACTCGACTGGAAGAAAGCCAAATGATAAAAAGATTGAAACTACAAGAAAGGCTAATTCTCTGGAGTTTTTTTCTACAGCATCTTTCATAAATATAAAGCATTTTCCCACCACATGCCCTGACAGCCTTCAGCTTTTCCTGGACATGCATGTCACTTTGCCTACTGCAAGAGAAACTCATAGAAATCCTGATGGAGCAAAGAATGTTACGCTAAGTCTAGGTCAAATATACAAATATAGTATATATGTATATAAATAAATTTGAAAAATTCAGTGTGGCTTGACAGCAGCTTTCCTTTGACAGTGAAGGCAGAAACATCAGAATATCAGCAAACGCAGGAGTTTGCCTGCAGGGTTCTGGCCACACTAGCACAGGACTTGAGCAAGAAAAAAGCTTTCCCAGTCAAATTTAGTTGTGCTCAGTTTTACCTGAATGATATAACTGGCACATGACCCGACAAGATTTTACTCCCAGGGGAGCTCTGTCGAGGCACACTCGGTTTGTGTGAATAAGCTGGAACACCCAGGCACTATCACCGAAAGTACGGCACAATCTCCATTCTTTAATATTTACATTCTGACCCAGTTCAGTCACATTTTGGCAGCACAGAGCCCACACAGATACCCACCTTAACAGTACAGTACACAGTTAATCAGTGACAAACACCTACCCATTAACACCAGTTGTTCTCCCAGCTAAAGGCTTCACAGGTCCCAGAGATTCACACAGATTGCAGTTGTTCCCCAGTTTGTAAGGGGAGGACACTTTGTCATCATTTGACATGTTAATATCTGGTTTAAAAAATAAGTAAAACTGATATTATTCTCTACCCACACTACGGCATATTCCTCTTGGGGCAGGGGAGGAAGATGACATGTCCATGCAACAATTTTAATAAAGACTCCCAATAGTAACAGACCCGTGCAGAAAAAAAAAAGCACTCTCACGTGAACGTATTCCTCCTCCCATTTCTCTCTCTAGTCCCTAATCATCACTTCAGGTTGGTACAGAGAAACAGCCTGGGTGTTCAGGGGAGGTTTAACCTGCTGATGAGATCGTGAGCAGAACTGCGTGCTGCAGAAGACCCCCCAACACCAAACAGCTGTCCAGCAGCTCATCCTCCTCCCAGTGCTCACTAAGGAAATTCTCTCATCCTTAATGAATTTGGACTATTTTTTTGCATCAGCCCAGATGAAACTTCAACCATAAGAGTCCTCTAATACTGCTCTGTGTTCCCAGGTATTGCTGCATCAAGTCCTGCTATGAATAATCTAAATCACAGATTGCCCCTCACCATCCCACAGGTGCCAGAGATCACAGCACATCTAAGTCAGTACTACAGCTCTACAGAAAAGTCATCATCATTGTCCACTACAGTTTTAAATACTCAGAAGTTACCATGAAATTCAGCACAACTACAAGCTGCTTTACCCTCAGTGTCTTCTCTGTTCAAGGAAGTGCAGAACAATATTTATTATTATTGCCATCAGAAGCTCAAGCTGCTACAACTTTTGTCTTTAAATCTGAAGCTGAAGAGATGCTGATTTTTCCCTTTCTCATGCATATATATTAGTGGTACAGAAATCTCAAAAGAGTACTTGGTGTGAACTAACAGATGAGATACTCATTTTCACCTAAACTGAGCAGATTATAACATGTTTATTATTAAGAACATGTCAAGGTACATTAATCTTTAAGGCTTTTTTTGAACACTTCTTGAATTGATCAAATTAAGAAAAGTCACTCTGTCACTAGTAATTTACTTCTTAAGACAAACAGTAGTGGGTTGAGCCTCCTACCTGTAGAGACAGTACTTGGGCTAATAATAAACAAAGAAAAAGCAGTTGTACAGTCCCTGACTGCGTTCTGCTTACAGCATCAATACTGAAGCATCATTGGGTTTTAAAAGGATTAAGAATTCCTGAAGATTAACAGAAAGCTGATAAGAAACACGCAGAAATGTGGAGGTATCTAACATCACAGATACTTAGCTGGTGAGCCAATAAGGTTTTTAGGCCAGCTAACAGACTGGAAATTCACTCTCACAAGTCACCATTCCCTCTAGCAAGAATCACTATAGGAAAAAAAAAATGTAGTGCAGTAAAACATTATACACCAGCTGTCAGACATGCAACTGATACTGTAACAGGGATCTACATTTGTCATCAAGTTACTCAGTCACTTGCAAACTGGTAATGTAGAACTACAGCAAGTGAGCTCCCCATCCCAAATATAAACAGCTGTGCCAGACAACAGGATAAAGTCTTTATTTTCGACATTTATGTTAAATTCAGTTAACACATAGTCAAACACAAGGTAGAGGTCACAAAGATTTTTTAAAACATGAATTCAAGAAACCTAATCAGTGGCAAGAAGATATGAACATGCAGAACAGGCGCACAGAACGCACTGCTGGTTCCAAGCTGCAGCATTTCAAGGCATGCCAGTGGCCACCAAACCAAAGCGAGGTGGGTTCTGTTCAGTACAACAGTGTCAGGCCACTCTCCATCAATACAATAAATCTGGTAACTACTTTTGCAGCTTCCCTTGGCAATTTTATCTCCTGTGGGCTTCATTCAGGGTCCTGCTCTTCCCACATCTAATCGCAGAGGTTTCCTATCGCCACACAAGTCACGAGGTATGTACATATACACATATACATACACATTCATCTACATAATGGGTATAAATACCTCCATTTATCTTAAGACCCTTGGAATGCTTAAGCCGTGTTCAGAAATAAGCAAGTTCAAAGAAGTGCTAAAGTGGTCAAGAGAAAAATCTCAAATTCTCCCTCTCTTCTTCCTGGATTTAACCTGCTACCAAATCCTGTGAGGGCTGACAGTGTGTCCTTGAGCCCTGACTCCCAGCACACCCGCGTGCCAGAGCCTTACACGCGCTCGCTCAAGAGAGCAGCGTTCCGGGGAGCGCAGCTCCTGCCACTGGCGCATACCAAAGATTCCAGATCATTTTTGCATCACGACTAAAGTGCTCTCATCAACTTGGATTTCTGTTATAACACGTTACTCCAGCCTCAAAAAGTGCAATCTCAGCATGATAAGTTCAGTCTTCTTTCACTGAATCTTCTCTCGGGTGCTGGGGATGCAGGGAAAATGGGTTAAATCTAACACACACCATAATCCTCATGTTTCCAAAAACAAATTCCAGCTATAAACCTTAAGAATGCCACAGACCTACCAAATTCTTTTCTCTTTTTATAAGCACAGGGAAGATAGGAACACGGTACTTCACTAATGCCTCACCTCTTCATTACACTGCCTTCCTCCCACAAATTTTACTGAATTGCCAAATACACGTTGCTAAGTTTGAGAAACTTACAGGAAAATGAATCCTTTATGAAAATACTTGTTGCCAGAAACACACACACAAACAGGAAAATAGATGGTAAACAATAAATTCTCATTGTATTTAATAGCCGAAGGTCTTTGTTCACAACAGCTACCCCAGAACACGCAGCCACATTCATGGGATCGAGTGAATTCTATCTGAAGTTTACAGAAGGAAGCATATACAAACAGCCTCACAAAGGTATTTTCCTAGCAGGAAGCTACAAGCACTTCTCTGCTGCTCCGGTGGCGGCGGCCCTGCCGTCAATGGGGGAGCAGCAGCAGCACTGCTAAGCACTCTTTACTTTCACTGTGGGATTAACCAGATCACAAATCACCAATTAAATCCTGCTTTATGATTCAGGCTTTAATTCATTAACGAATGCAAAGGCAAAACACGAAACAGAGCCTGGTGGAAGTCAGTCAGGAGAGCTTTGCTCTGGCCACCCCTGTCCCGAGGCTCAGCCCTCTTTGGAATTAAATGCCATTTTAATCACAGTGTTCAAAAGTCTCATTTTTATAAGAAACTAGTGGTTAATTGCTGTACACTGTTGACAGCAATAAATAAAAATCACTGAATATCCGACGTGCAACTAGGCATGCTGGTGGTTTACCGCTACATTAGGGGTGTGTATTTTTCTGTTCACCAAAGCTTATCTCTTCACTTAAGATAGGAAAATTAGGAACTTATCTCCTGCAATGTACAAGTTTCCCTCCCCTACTTCCATTTTGTGGTTTTTCTGCCAATAATATTGTTAAAAAATAAGTTCTTGAGGACAGGAAATATCCTGAGCAAAGGATATCCAGCTTTATGATACTTAAAATGTTGCGCATTCCTCCCGATCTGTCACTGCGCAGGCCAGCTGCCGGCATGCGGGAGGGTGTGCAAGGCCTTCGGGTGGCCAGGAAGGGCCTCCCCCTGCATATTCCCCCAGGATTGCAGCCTCACAGCTTTGGATAAACCAGCTCCTTCAGATTTCTTCAAGATTTCCCTTTTCTGTGTACTCAACCCCAGCCATCTCCACGGTCCAAAGAGACGTGGCGCAGTGCAGCTTTCCAAGCACTGCTGGCTATCAGGAGCACATCCTCCCCAACGTCTCCTGATAAGGTGCTTTAAAGTATGCCCACAACCCTCGTCTTAATGGCCTAATCTGATGTAGGTGGCTTGCCCTTTCAGAGATCCCTTCGTTTAATTTCCTCAACGACTGTACTCCACAAAAGCAAACATCCTGTCCCACTTTCAGAGCCAGATCCCAGTCGTGGCAGGCAGCTGCCAGCAGCACAGGCAGGAGGGGAGCGGGGACGAGCGGCACGGATCCAGTTCATGCTGGGGAGCTCCACCAGCTGTCCTCTTACGGAGCCAGTTCACCCACTGGAATGGGTCAGAAGTTACAGTAATGGACAGGTTGTTGTCAAAGAGTTTGACAGGTTTTCAAGCAGCCCCTGTGCCCATCCCGCCCCTAAACTGGGCTCCCCATGAGACCAGCTAGGAGCCAAACAAACATATGGTTAATTAGACTTCTGTGGGTAACCGCAACTATACAGAAATCTCAAACTTCTAATGAAGTCAGCTAAATTTTACAGTGTAGATACAGGGGATAGTCACACCATCACCTACTGTGCAACTCTCCCCTGCTTGACCAGCTTCAAGCCCCATGAAACAATATCAAAGCTGACGATTCACATCTAACTTTGTCACAGTAGTCAGTAGCTTCCACTTCTTAACCAAAGGCAGACGAATCTTAACAATCACTCCTATTAAAATCAGAATTCAATCCCTTTAAGGCACTCTGACACTTGAGGAGCTTACTGTCTCTTCCTGTGAGGAGAACAGGCAACATCCAAAGCTAAATGCAAAGGGGCAGTTGAGGTAGAGCCAAGGCTGCCATCTCTGGAATGAGGGCGTCTGTTCCACATGAAAAAAAAAAAAAAAAGGCATTTCAAGAAAGAAAATCACTAACTCTGACAGCACAAAACTGCAGCCATGACATTTGGACCTTTTTAAAATACATTTATCTAAAGCTTTTTAAGTGCCACTTTTTCTTTTAATAGGCATCCAAATCTAGCCTCAGTAATAAAAAAATGCTTACACTTTACATCTTCACTAGTCTCTATTTAAATATCTTTTCTTTACAAGAACACCAAATCACTGTGGTTTTACTGGAGACGACAAGAGCCTAATGCTCCTGTAGAAGACCTCAAAATAAAACCAGCTGCCACTTTTAGCATGCCAAAAATGATGGCACTTCTTGGTGTGTTCTAATACAGCCTTATAAAGGATATTCTCATTCCCATTAACGACACTTGCAAAATCTGACAAGTTCATGGGTACAGGAGACCCATTCCAAGGTAAGGTCCCTTGTGCCAGCACATGAACCTGGAGGTACTGACTCTCCCAGCTCTTAGTGCAGTGTTCAACTCCACACCCAGTGACCACCACAACATCCAGCAACGCTGCCCTCTAAGTACCTTGACACCAACACATGGGTGTAAGTAAATTCAAGGGGATTTGATTAACTGAGACCAAATAGAAACATTCAGTTAAAGTTTTAAACAGCTACATGGGGTAGAAGAGAGAAATCATAACTTTCACAATAGACACCACCTGCACCTCCTCTTGTGGCAAAGCAGACCTAAAGATACGTACTCCACTATAGCCACAGACCCAGTTCTCATAAGAGCAAGTATTCCCTTTTAAAAGCAGTTCCAGAGAGAGAAATATGTATCTTGTCTGAACCCTCGTGCTTGGACACACTCAGGCTTCAGTCAGCACTGCAGCAACAAAAGTATAATTGTAGTGTTTCTCATTTCTGTTGGCTTCCCCTTGTTAGCTGGCACAGGTTAGAGTCTACTCGGTGCCTCACATCAGTAACTGATGTTCAAAGTAAAATGCAAAAAAAGGACGTCTTGATCTGCTCACAAGCACAGAGCAAGCACTTTATAATAAAGTCATGTTTATTCCGGAACACTCAGTGCCTGGGGGAAACTTGCTTCTAGAAATATTGTGCTCAAATATTTTACAGTCCCAGCAATGCCCACAATCGAAATTTACTCCAGCCAGCAGACAGCATCAGAACTGGCCATCCACCTCACGACAGTTCCCAGGTGAAACTTGCTGGTTTCTCCAGGCATAATTCACAGTGTTGGATACACGAAACCTTTGGGTCTCCGCTTTGCGAACACCTTTCTATCCCATCACCAACACTCCAAACTCACCAAACTTCAACAAACTAGTGGGTCTCAACACCCAAAAGCTGAAATCAAGACATTTCCAAGGGCGAGTACCAACGGTAGACACTGCCAACAAGCTCTGACTAGACTGCAGGAGCAAGGAAGAGAATTTGGAGAGCAGTGTCTGCTCTGACACATCTGCCCACGGGGCACAAAGAGAATAGAGCCAGCAATGTAAGCAGAGAAATCTTTGTCCTTAGGTGACACTGAGGCAATCTACACATGCCAAAATTGTTGTGCAATTAGTATGTTCTTAATTCTGTACCCTTAGAGAAGTGTACTTAATCAACTGAAAACAACGTAATGCAAAATAAAGCAATTCAAGTAACTAATTAGCTAAAAGATGTCGAATGGAAGCAAAATGAAGTGTCTAATTATATATCATCAGTTCAAGTGTACAACACACTACAGACCTATAAAAAAACCACACCACTTGCTAATTTAATCCAAACAATCCAACTAAACACCACTGCTGAATAAAACTGAGAAGAAAAAGTTAAGAAACTAACAAAATGGTTAAAGTCTTCCTAGTGAGTTTCACTGAGATATTTTCAGTCCATTAAAGTTAAATGACAAACTTGAACCGAATTCACAAGATTCAAAGCCTTCTTCAAGACAATTTTATGCAACACAATCCATTTAAGGACATTATATCAAAAAAATGAGGGTTTTTGAGGTTTTCGCCAATATCCATAAAAATTGAATACTCTCCTGTATACTCAGCATTTAGTCTCACAGCAGCATCTCAATCTGCAAAGTCATTAAGCCTCTTGAGAAACTGGACAGGTATTAATTCATCAGGGGATAATTTCTTTCAAAAACATTCATCTCCATTATTGCATTTCTTTGCCATTCAAACACTCTCCAACACTGACAGTATCAATCATGAATGTACAATCTAAACACAAGCCATCGAAGCTGATCAGATCACTGACAATTTTAACAGCTTAAAAACTTAAGCATTTTAAGAATAAGTGTCTTGAAAACAATGAAGCTCTGCTGATATGCATCAGAAAAAAGGCCACCTACATGCTTGTCAAATTCTCGTTTTTGTTCTAACCTGAACAACCACTACAGAAAACAAGCATCTGTAGGAAGGTGAGGGAAACAAAAAAGGTAATGGAGCATTTCAGAGGATATTAAGTCCCCTCAGACATTTTTCCAAATTCAGTTTCATAGACACGAAGTGCCAAAGATAATGAACATTTCTGAAGTTCATTTCTGATAAGCTAGCTTTAGTTGTTTTCTTTTTTAATTATACATCACTATCACTACTTCAGTAACAACACCTAGCATCACAAATCCTTTCAGGTGTCCTGGAAATAGCATTGGCACATTCTGCAGAGAAATGCTGTAGCATTTGAAAATACAATGGAAATATGTCTTTCCTCGTAAAATCAAAGCAACTGTTATAAAAAATAAGGCATTTTTAGTACAGTATACTAAGTCCAGTAAAATTCAGTCCTTGAGTAGGAATGCATGAATTTAATTGAGTCAGATGGGCTCAGGGCTCTTTTTCATTAGGAGTAAAATAGATTAAATGTCAGAGTACTTGCCAAGGTATTATCAATAGTTTCATGAAAATAATAAAGGTAAAAATATTGAGCCTTTTTGAGTTGTCTTAAGTACCATAATTGTCAATTCAAAGAGATTTTAAGGAAGACTTTAGAAAACCATTTTTGGAAATACTCAAGAAGCCTTAAGCTGCACTCAACATGCAAGTTCCCATCAAGCCACATTAACAGTCCTCTAAAAAACAGAATTAACCAAAAAGATGCTTGGAATTCCTTCTGCATTACACAGACCTTCCCATCTGCAGTCTGGCATCCCAGCTCTCTCTCATGCCTACACTGAAATCCTTCAGCCAGCCTTGGGCAGACAAAGCCCACAGACAAGTCTCCCAGGATGTGAGTGAGGAACAACAGTGAGAGCAAAGCAGCCCCGGTGCAGGTGACCCTGTGTACCCCAGCTGAACTCAGTCAAGCCCACTGCTGTAAGGGCAGCCCTCTACATACACACACATATAGGGAAACGTGACCCCAGGGCTACATTCTCGGGTGGAAAAACCACACAGATCTCATTAATTATTGCTCTGTATCTCAGCGTGCTTTTTTTTTTTTTGGATGCATCCTAGTAGCTGATATTTGCAACCAGCATATGAAAGATGTTAATAATCTAGTAGTTGTTTACACCACCTGGAATCCAATACACCTCTACCTCTAAGGTACCTGTTACTTTTCTGTTATTCATTCATACCTTGGTATCTCAGCGTGAGAGTTGTGCCTGCACTTCAAAGCTCGCCATCCCTTCCCCCACAAGGACAGGAGTAAAAGACCCGTGGACAAGCACTTCAAGTCAAACACACCCTTTGCTATTTCAGGCTCTAACATAAGCAGATTACAGCTCAGCTGTGTTCTGTCTGAACTTTTGTTTCTCTCTTGCCAATGCTGCACTAATTATCCCTGAGAAAAGACAGACTTTAATTAACAAGCAATGACCAACTTTTATCTATAAACTCTTTCTTCCCATCCAAGTTCTGCCTCTAAGTAGCTATTAAACACCAAGTTTTAGCAGTGAGTAATTAGGAGATATTCTTACCACACAGAGTTAATGCACAATTCAAACAACACAGGGGATGCAGGTTGTGGGGGCTGCCAGGGATGCCCTGTCCATGGGAGAAGCCAAGATGGACCTCTGCCCATGGCAGAGCCTTTTTACACACCCAGGGTCCATGTGTTCTTGCTGCACATGCTGTTACAGCAAGGTTGGGTGGCTGCTTCTCAGTGGAACCTGCTTTGCAGTGAGTAAATATAAAGGAAGACACATCTCCGCCTCAGGCTGTTCAGAGGAAAAAGGGAAGATCTTTCTTGACGCCCTTTCATACAGGGAACGTGCAAGCCCATCTCTTCGAACATGAGAAGCAAGAGCAGAGACAGCTTCAAAGGAGGAAAAATTAGTTATTGGGACAGGTAGCTAAAATAAACACTGAAGGAGAACACGTAATTTAAATGAAAACCAGGCAGTTGAGCTGGTTCTTTTAACTGGCACATCACCTGCTAAGGAGTACTACACAACTCAGAGAAAGCTGCCCCACACACACACAGCAGAGCACTGAGGAGGCCATGAGACTGCACCTGTAGCACTTTTGCACTTGCCTTCTCTTAACCCTTCTCCTTCAGTGTGGGAGGTGGTGCTCAGGGAACAAGACTGGCGCTCAGGGAGAACAATCACTGACGCTGATTCCAAGCAGCACAAGTACTAAAAGACTAAAGGCAAAGCACAAATACACTTTTTGTCCATTTAACAAGGATGGTTCCCCTCTGCAGTCCACCCCAGCAGGAACGTCCCTGCCTGCTGGGGAGCACGCTGCAGCAGCAGGAGGCACAGGAGGTGCCCCAGGACATGCTGTGGCCCACTCAGGTACAGGAGGAGCCTCGCTGGACCCTCACTGCCTGTGACAGGATGGCCCTCACCCAGCAGCAAGGAGAGACATATATTCAAGGCTGGCTTCCAGAGCAGCCCAGGGAGTTTGACTCACTGAGCCAAAACAAGAATGAAGGCAGTGGGAGGCAGGACTGACCTTTCAGTAGCAGCACCAACTTAGGGCTGTGTCATCAGGCCACGAACTCACGCTCTGATGTACATCAGTAGTATTTTATCTACTGATATGCACATGGAGTTGGATCTTGGCAGCTCCTTTTTAAAATATCATTATGTTTAAAACTACTTGAACTACTCCACCAAGTTCTGTATGGCAAACACTTGTGAAACCATTTCCTTCCCCCAGTGACAACAAGGTACTTAGAGAATTATTTGATTTACACCACAAAGGGAATTCAAACATAAGTTCAAGAGCAAACAAAACTTCCTGCACCATACACACACAACCTATATAAGATGTGTGAAAAAACCTCAGTGCTTTATTATCCTTGTGACTTTTGTGCACTTAATAACCAACAGCTGCAAGTTTCATCTTCACAGAGCCAGTCAGAATCATCCCATGAGAACTTTTGAATCACCACAGCAATCAAATGTTATTAGAGGGAGATTAATTGAAGTCAGTACATGCAGTTTAGGTTTAGAACAACAAATGCTAATTGCTCAAAACTGATGAGAATTGATGGGGAAAACGGACTTGAAAAAAATTTATCTACAATTGTGAGCTCTTTTGTTTTTCCAGAAAAGACAACTTAAAAATTATGATCCTCTTGTTTGAGAAAGTGGGAAACTTAAACTAAAGTCCTATCCTGATACCAGGGTAAAAAGATGATAAAAATGTAATGCAGCTTAAAAAGGAGTAAAAGAGGGAAGCTAAGAATAGATAGTGAAAGTAGTACAGAAATTCGCTGAATGAAACCAAGGCTAAAGTCAAGGCAAGTCAGACAAAGAAAAATAACCATGACTTGCAAGAACACAGAAAAGGAGCTGTGTTCTAAACCAAACTAAGGAGGACTGAACTCTAATAGTGGCATAACCCCACTGAAAAAGAGAAGCGAAAATAGGGCTAATGATGCAGGGGAAAAGGATTTAACAAATTCCTCCACTTGGTATTTGGAAGAGCCACAAAATGCACTTGTATCAGACTGCTGACTTAACCCAGGGGGCAAGTCAGCCCCAAAACTTTCAATTAAGTTTTGATTCGAGCCTTTAAAGAAATGCCTAACCTACTGCCAACAACAGGACACACTCATGCAGAGGGATAGAGCAGAGAGACTGTGTTAACCCAGCACCAGCAGCTGAGAGGGAAGCAGGCTGCCCAGTGCAATTACATCCCATTAGTAAGACACAGCTTTCAGATAAAACAATCAAAAGTCAATGAAGGATTCCAGTGATAAGGAATTCAAAGATAGGAACATAATCAGCATTGTCATTCCATATAAAACAGGTCCTGTCAAACAAATCCAAGTGCGCTCTCGGCCGAGATTACACCTTTGGTTGGAGAGATAGCTGTGTTAGCACATGTGTGTTCTTTAGCCAGCGTTTGACTTGGTACAACGCAACACTGATAAAAGAGTTCACACTGCACAATCAAAACGAAATATCTCCAATGTATCCAGAGCTGGCCAGCGAACTGACCGCAGGTTAATCTGTGAGCTGATAACACCGTGTGTGAATCAGCCAGGGGGTGCAGACGTGCCCCACTGCCCGACGCATGGCACACCAGCCCTCTCAAAGGGCGGCTATTTTTATACGGTCCCAGGGCCAACAAGGATGGGACATTAAAGAACAGTAAGAACCAGTGAGCAGAAGCAGGAGCCAGGCAAATCGGAGTTGGGCACAACATTAGAAATGAAAATCCAAAGATTACCTACTGAAGTAGATGGAATCAGCCAGGGGAAGTGAGTCGTATTTCCTCCTCTTATGGAAATACGACTTCATGTGCTCACCAGAAATATAAATTACAAGTAAGCCAGGATAACTTTACCCTTTCTAAAAAAGAACTATAACCTTACTAAATCAGGTGTATGATGTACTGCCTACTGACAATTTTATTAGTTTGCAAAGACCTAGTTGGCATTTGTAAGAGAACTGTTCTTGCCCCACCCCACCCACAAGAAGTCAGACTTGCACAAAGGCTTCCTACAGATACAATATAATATGCTGAGCAGAAGGCAAGTAGTTATTGCCCTCTTGCCAAGGAAACCTCCTCTGGGAGAGGCTTTCAGAGGTAGGAACTGCACACAGGCACTTGTCAAGAGCTGTGTTGGGGAGAGAAACCCCCAGGCATGTGCAGACCACCAATAAGATTTCTAGTCCAGCCTCAACTGAAACAAGCCCCAAACAAACTATCTCCAGTATTTTCACCTCTGTCTTGTTTTCTCAGCTGCAAAATGGGGATAATGAAACACATCACCTCTCTCTTAGTGCTCTGGTCTCTTCCAAGGGAAGAAGAACCAGCATACTGGTTATTCACCACTGTTTATTTAATGATTTCCTACTAAAATTGACAGCCTACTCTGGCCAGTAACACTAATTATCACTTCACGGGATCTGTTTGACTGTCCACATTAAAAACTGCAGCTTTACACTGCAAGCTTTTTCATATTGACCTTCCTAAATCAGGATATGCTTAGCAGTTTGTGGGTGAGACAAACTAAACCATACTACCCAGCCAGCATTAAATAAAGCCCCACCGATCACTTCTGCTGTGCTCCTGGCTCTGCCAACCAGCTCAGGGATGCTCCCTCTGCCCCATTCCCAGCCAGGTTCTTCCAGTCAGCTCCTGGCACTCCTCCCACCAGCACTTTCACCCCTGGAAGCTGAGTGAGTTCTTGTTGCCCATGTTAACTTTTCCCTTGCCACAGTAGGCTGAAATCCCATCAGAACGATAAAAATCAACTCCAACATACTTTGCACCAACTCGGCCACGACCGAGCAAGTGGCCACAATGCGAGATGCTGTTCCCAGTTGCTTCATTAACTCCCTAGTCAGAGCAGTTTTAAATTTAAAAAAAAAGAAAAAGCCAACAAAACCCACTTTTAAGTGCACTGGCTTATTGTGATTTTTAATTAGCGACAGGATTTCAGATAGTGCACACCCATGGCCCCAGAAGGGGGGTGAGGGGAGTACGTGTATGCGCTTGTGAAACCATTGTTCCTCCGTCAAATACAGCTCATCCTCCAGCCCATCCGAGTTCCCAGCTGCCCAGTCACACACAACTTTAAAAGTTCAACAGCTGGGTGTTTTATAACCCTGGAGAAGTCCCAAGCCAATCCTTACGTCGCTGGCCAGGAGCCCTGGCCAAAGGCTGAGGACCCCGCGGGGACGGTTCTGCCCCACCGCACGGCTGCACCTTCCTCCTGCTGCTGCTGACAAAGGCAAAGTCCACGCTCACAGCCCGGCACAGGGAAGGCAAAGTCCACACTCACACGCCCAGCACAGAGTTTTGTAAGCAGCAAATGACAGAGGGAGGCAGACTGAGCTGCACCGGGCAGTGGCTGGGATCCAGGATCTGCAACCGTCTGCAAGTTTGCTTGGCTTTTGTTTCAGTTTCCAGCGCTGATGGATGGAAACAAGCTCCCAGTTCTTCTGCACTAGCATAAAGACAATTAAAACAACTTTCCCCCCTCCCAGGCAGCTCAGGAAAAAGCACATCACAAGCTTAAATGAGGGTGTTGATAATATATTTCAGTAAAATCTGACTCTTCAGAACAAAAAAAAAAAAACACACACAAACCAAAAAACACCCCAAAACAGAACCTCAGTTGTATCACAGAAAACAGCTTTGTCAACAAGTTCCTGTGACTTCTGTTGTGAAGGAAAAGGCTCAGATGAAAGTCTGCAGGACTCACTGCATCCTCCTCTCTCCAAAGAAACATTAATTTCTGCCTGACACTGAAGTATTTCTGCCGGGAAAGGGAACACCACAGGTCAGTATTAAAGCAATTTCAGTGTAGCTACCAAGAAATTAGCTGGATAAAACCTTCTCTACATGCTGATTTTCCCTTTTCCAGAGTCATGGTGCAAGCAGAACTAGCAATCTGCTGGTTTTACAGCCACTTCTGAAGTTGCAGATGACCAAATCTGGATTTTCCTTTCCTTATCATGGAAAGTATTTCTACTTTGGCACTGCACATTTATTCACTGGTTTCAGTTTTTTAAAAAACTTTTACCTTGTATTTAGGTATAGCTTCCATCATCTATCAGCAAACAAATTCGGACATTTTGATTTTTAAATATTTAAATTCACACTTGTATGACCTTGACTTTTTTTTTTTTCCCCTAAGACAACGCATAAACAAAAGTTTATTCTGCATTCTGATTTTGCTTTGAAGCCTGTGATTATCTAAGGAATTAACATACTCTTTCCTAGAGATTTTCATTGGTAAAGTTTTGGATACAAACCCCTCCACTTTGGTAAGTGATCCACCGCTTTTGGAAAGCACCTTTATTGTTTGACCTGATGTTCAAAGCTCTTTGAAAGCTGCCCATCTCCTTTCCTGGAACTATGTTACATCAGGACGTTCTACCAATAAAAGTAAGAGGACATGAAAGTGAATTGCAGGATTCAGTCATACCAGGATTGCAGCCATATTGAAGTTGCACCACCGGTACTGTACAGCTCTGCACATACATAACTTCGGGTGCACGCAGACTCGAAAAAAATTTTTATTATGCCAGTTCATTAAAAAATAAGGATTAGATTCATAAATTTTGCAGCTGCAATGAATGCCCACAGTACTTTCATCAGACTATATTCCAGGTTCTCTGTTCTCCCACTTCCTTGAAACCAGTCTGCCACTTGTACACTCCTTATTCATATATGGGAGTACCACAGCCACACAGTCTTTAATAGCCTTGCATTAAGCCCTGTACATTAAAATTACTTACGTCTTTCTGCTTGCCAGAAGTTGGCTCCTGTTTAGATAGCTGGGCTGGGTTTGGACTAAGCTGCTTGGTCAAATTCTAAATAAGTTTTTATTTATTGACATCTTGCATCCACACGTTCATCTGCCAGCACTGGCTTTTGGCTTAAACAGTCCTGTACGCCTTCAGTGTTTACCTCTCTGATGGATTTAGAGATAGTAAAGTTCATTGGAACTTCTTTCCTGTTAAACATTTCTCCATCTCATCTTACGAGAAAGGCTTTCTGCACTTCCAGGCATGCTTGTAACCCTTGCCTGTAACTACGACTTCAAATGTACCCATCTTTCACTAACACAGGTGATCAGAATGCATACACTTTCCAAAACAAATCCCAGAAGGACTTGCAAAATAGTGTTAATCTCCCTTCCCATCTCTATTAAAAGCAAAAGAAGATTCCCCCCTTGGGTGGGTACCTTTCTTCATAGCTGTATAACCACTATCAGACCACGTTCATACTCTGGTTGAACAGTTGCACAACAAAGTCTCCGTATCTGCTTTAAGAAACTTCAGTGCTAATATTGATCACAAAGGTCAGGAAGAGCTGATGTTGGCAGAAAAACAAAGAAAATCTTTGTCTAATACACTAGAATAGATAAAAATGGTATTTATCTGTTTCTCCCTTCCAACTGCGCATTTTGCATATGATGAGAGAAGAGTTGTTGCTTCCCCTTTCCATCTGCCAAATCCTTTCATAAATGCACAAGTTGAATATTGCAAAACATTTTCTGAGAAAAGCAGGGATATGCAAAAATACTAAGTCAGTGATGCTTTATACAGCGTGTAGCCAACATAAAATACTCACTGAAGAACCAGTCAAATCTTCTTCAAAATTTTTAAGGAAAAGTTAAGTTTTCTTCATTTGAATCACCTAAACTTTGCGTACAGCTCCCTCAAATTGCCTTGCACTTGCCAAAAGTAAGACCAGGAGGAGGAACAGTCCTGGCAGGGAGCACAGGCAGGACCTCACTGCACCCCTGCCTGAGCAGAGAGAAGCCTCCTGCCCAGCCAGCCATCCTGGGCCCTTCAGGGAACCAGCTGACCACAGCTACACCTCACTTGCTCCACAGAGCTAGGATACTTAAAAAAAAAATTTTACATATCCATAATTAATGGAAAATAACTCTTCTGAGGACAGAAGAGGAGGGGAGTTGACAGATCCAATCTGCCATCCCCACATACTTTTTAACTTTAGTACAAGTCCTCTGCTTGCCATGTGAGGTTAGTCCAGGCACCAGGCCAAGGCTTTGCTTTTCCCTCCCGAAGTGAAAGGACAGATCTCCCGCTGCCACGTCGCTAACGCGGAGCCAGAAAGCAGCACCTCGTCCCTACCCAGCACTGCCCAAAGCTCTGCAGCTGCAGCAGAACCACGTCACTGCTGGTAACCAGACTGGATCAAATTTGCTCAAAGGTGGTGTTATCACTGTCCAAGTGAACTCAATCACGTAAGAGTGTGTTATTGTATTTGCTTATATTTTATTGAGAGAACGTCACAGAACCTTAAATTACAGCAAGGCCAATAATAATAATACACTTAGTCTACTGGCAAACTAATCCAGTCAATGCTATTTTCCATGTCTTCACATACCCGTATTTTCTCCGTCCCAGTTCTCACATTTCACTCCCCTTCATCCCCATGCACTAATCTAACAACTGAAGATACGCTGAAATCAATACACTGTAGTCTAGAAAAATCTAACGAAGAAAAAAAGGAAGAGAGAAATAAGGATTTACTAAGACAGACCAGAAAGGACTCAGATGTGCTAGCAAGGGCAGGACTGGAATAGCCTAGAAGGTCTGAGAAACTGAAAAATCTTTTCACAGCAATATTTTAGAGCATAGTATCATCCTGTTCGACTGCATGATCCCAAAATGCCAAAAGGAAGTGAAACCGTTGATGTCTAACTTCAGAGTTTTAGATTCACAAATATTGCCTTTACAGTAACATAGCAGCTCTCACACAGCCACTGAAGCAACCTATTCAGACGCATAAAAATCCAAGTGTAGCCACCTTGTTCGTTACACAGATTGTGGTTACAGAAGTATCTGAATGACTTGACTCTTGCGTTTTATCCAGAAGCGGCTGCTGTGGAAGAGATCAGAGACCCTTTTGGTTGCACTCGGCAGAATTGCCTAATTTCCACCACATCACCATTTCCTGCCCACTGAACAAGGCAGCTGGAACAGCTGGACAGGCACGTCCAGCCCTGTTAACCGAGATGGGAAAAGGTAAAGATAAAACACCACACACAGGAGAGCTTGCAGAGAGAAGACACTTAAATTAGGTAACAAGACAATTTCTTTCTGTTTCACATATCTTCGCAGTCGTGGGCGTCCAGTGCCCTGACTGCTGCTTACAGTGCTCACTGACCCGAGGAACAGCCTTCAAGTCAACAAAAAGTTTGCACTGTATGTCTAACGAAGTCACAGAGGATGTTTATGTTTTGTGCAGTCACTAAAAGCACCGCTGAACTTAACAAGCAATAATAAAGATCTGTTAGAGCAGCATATGGAGTTGCAAAAATAAACATGTGCAGAGCAGAATGAAACAAGTTAATTTTGCCACCAGCTGACACACAAGAAGCAAGGATTAAGGCTCAGATCATAGACTCAGGAAATGGTTTGGGTTGAAATGTACCAGAAAGATCATGTAGTTCCAATCCCCATGCCATGGGCAGGGACACCTTCCACTATCCCAGGTTGTTCCAAGCCCCGTCCAGCCTGGCCTTGGAAACTTCCAGGATGGGGCAGTCACAGCCTCTCTAGGCAACCAGCGTCAGTCTCACCACCCTCATAGTAAAAAAATTTCTTCCTAATATGTAATCTAAATCCATCCTTTTGGTCACTTTTCTCCATGTCAAACTCTGCAGAACTTTTGCTTTGTTGAAAAATGTCAGAATTCCTCTTTAGCCATAAGATTTCCCATTCATTGGTTATGGTCAGCTATGAAGAACGTAACCTGCATGTTCAGTCCCAAGTGTGTAAGAGTGTGACCCTAGACCTTCGTGAAGCAAAACTGGTGCTATGATCTAGTACTAAAATTCTCAATGAACCTCATGCTGCTTCCTATTTATGGCATTTTAACTTCCTGGTATGGTAGGAACAGCTTAGTGCCACCGAGTACTCCACAAAAGTCATCCAGTAAGACATTACCTGGGTCTCTGGTGAAATCCATAGGCTATTTCTTACTTCTGAACATGACATTATTACCTCACCAAGTTAACCACAACATGAAATACCAAGTCATTTTGGTTTGGTCCTTTAAGGTTTCTGTTTGTTGACTTCTGTTGTTGTTGTTTTGAGGTCGTGCTGAACTAATATGTAATTTACTTTTATAACAGATAAACCAAAAGGACAACACACAAATAGAAAGTTACATAAGGAGACACCATGGGAATGAATTACCTGCTTACGTGTAAGCAAAACATGGAAGTATCAGAAAAATCAGGCTTCACTTCTGCTTATTCTGGGTGTTTTATCAGTTTTATCACAGACCAGGAAAGCACCTGCAGCAGCCTAACAAACTTCTGAGTAGAGAACAGTGAGAAAATGACTTTCAAACAAACTGACTTATGAACATATCAACATATAACCTGAACTGCCATAAAATTAACCTTTTATCCTCAAAATATCCAACATACAGTTCCTACAAGTACAAAAGGAGGTTGAACTCTTCAGTGCAGAGCTGACAGCCTGCAGGGTCACAGTGCACAAAGAGAGCAGGGGTCAGTCTTTTGGCTATCGAGTCATTTTGCACTGATCCAGAATCTTAAGTGTTGTCTAACTCCACAATTTCTACAGGGGATTATTTGTGACACTGTGACATTTTCTCTGCTCCTCCAAGCCACGTAAGGTCACTCATTTAAGGAGACAACATATGTACATGTTCAGACATCAACACAGACATAGTGAAGTACCACTTAACTATGATTTATACTGAATTTAGATTTATTTTCTGCCAGCCCTTTCTCTTTTCCATAACACCACCAACCTTCTGCAGCTTGTCCTGCTTCTGGGTTACTCTCCAAGCCTAAGCTCTCCACAGACCATGTGCAGTTTAAGCCCTTCTAATGCTGCCACCTCTTACACACAACAGCCGAAACACAAGGCCACCTCACTATACTGCCAATCTCTCATGTCCTTCCTAATAAGAATACCCTTGCCAACCAAGCCAGAAAATTTCTGACCTGTTGCTCAGAATCAGCTTTTGAAGATGTCCATGGATTTTCCTCCCTTGTATGGCTGTCTGGGACCCATACCATCAACAGTGCCTCAAACTGTGACCCCAGAAGCAGCACTTGTGGTCCTATCAGATCAGACCACTTCGACTCTTCTGAAGCACATGAGGACCACACACCACAGCCTTCCTGGGTTATTTGTACCCCCCTCGGAGCCAAGACACGGCCACCTGGGTCGCAGTGCTGGGCACACCCCACTGGACATGTGGATGGACACGTTCCTCCCAGCCAGCAGCCCCATGTCCACATGCCTGCCCTTTTAGTCATGCAGAGGCCACACGTCACAACCAGTGCGTGAACAAGAGCATGAAGTCAAAGGGAAGAGGACAGAAGGGAATGCAGCGTTCCACAAACACAGATCTGCTGCCCCTCCCTTGCCCACATCTGAAGCATTCAAGAAAAGCCAGCAAAGAGCAAACACTGTGCCAAATTAAGTATTGTGTCTCTAGTTGCTCAGATCCCCAGACACATGTACTGTCAGATGGGTTGCTCAGGAGAGACACTGCTCCTGTGACCAAATGCTGCACCCCAAGCCCCCAGCCTGGAGAACGAGAGCAGAAGAAATCTCACTGCATGGCTGAGGATCACCTTTAACAGCTGTGCAACCAACAGAACATAAATCATACACAGAGATAATTAAAAGGAAAACCCTATCATAGTATCAGAAATCACGGATGGCTAATGAATAAGTGTGTTAAAGAAAGGATGGGTAAGTGGGACACTGAGAAAAGCAGAAGACCTTGGAATTAAAAAAAACCCAAAAACCTAACTAAAGCAGAAGCCAATTCTGTAAAAATCCAGAGTAAGAAACAGTTGTTTTCTTTCATTTGCTTTTCTTTGAGCAGCCACAGCTTCTAACACTTTCCAGCATTCAAAAATAAAGACTTGTTGCTCTCTCTTCCCCAAGGCAGGCTTTGAAAACAAATTTCCTAGTTAACCTGCCAAAGCAAAAGATGTGATAGCAGGTGAATGTCCCTCTGCCCTGCTCAGGGGATGACTCAGTGGAAATCAGCCCTCAAGAAATAAGTTGCCATCCTTCAGACAGTGCAACTAAATAGGAACAAATGCCTCGCCTTAAAAGCCATGGCTTCCAAGGTAGCCACAGTTCAATATAGGACTGTATAATAGAGGAATACCACTAACACGTTTTGGGGAAAAACTACAGCTTATTTTTAACCCCTTTTTTCAATTTTTAATACAGTTAATAAAAATATATCTCCTAACAAGACTATAAAATCATTTCCTCAGATCTTCAGAGTGGCACAAAAGAACAGGATATTAATATGTGCTAAGCAAAGTGAAGTAAGAACTGGGGAGAACAAGACCAACATTTTAACTGTTCAAGCCAGCCAAACACACTCCTCAAAGCCAAACACCAATTACCATCTGCTACAGGAACAGAACACACACAAGCAGGTATGCAACTGGGTCCCAAACTTGCCTCCAGTTCAAATACCTCTAGAAGAATCATGTACATGGTATATCCCAGTTTCCTTATCTCACCACAAAAGGAGGAATTTTTCCACTTCAACCTAAGCCATTATTTTTGATACTTTAACATCATATGAAAGACAAAATGGTGAGTCCCTGAGTAAAGCAACACCCTTCATGGAGTTAGTCAAGCCCAAGCTGTGCCTTTGCTTTTCAAACTAACCACTTCTATCAGTACTTATAGACAAAAACTCCAACTATTTGGGCATTATAGACCCCAAATAATCCACAAGCTCTGCAGTTCCAACTGGGTCTTTTGTGCTCTGTTAATTTATTCTAATGAAGTGATGCTTCTGGTTGCCATTTGCTAGTAACAAGACACTGAAAGCAATTTTTTCCTCTTCTATGAGTTGATATCACGTGAGTCCACAAAAAATACAGGCTGACCAGAAGGAAACCTACTCAGTGCTCTCATTACCCACAAGTGCTGTCATCTTTTTTTTCGTCTCCTGCATTATTCCACATCAATAAATAAATAAGGAGCAGAGCAATGCACAACGCTGAGTAACATACTCGGATCAGTTCAAGTGTCTGCAAGCACAAGGTCACTTATGTTACGTGAATTGCCACTGGACAGGGACATACTCCCACAACAAAGGCAAGTTATAAAGTAGAATGAATCCTTTCAGCTAACTAATCATACACTAAAGGAAAATGGTAAGGTCATCCTGAAACAAATCGGGACAACTCTCTACTCCCACGCTGTTTCTGCTGTCAAGGTCCCAAATAATCACACCATCATACTTCACTACAGTGTTGGGCTTGACTAAAGAATTATGCAGAAATATTTGGGGCAAAAGGTAGCACTGGGATTTAGATTATAAACATTGCCATTTCATTAGTGGGTGAATGGAGAACAGGGAGCAACCGTGTAAAATTGACACAGCTGCACAGAGGCCCAGAAAACCCACAAACTAAGCAGAACAGATTGATTTTGCTAGTCTATATTAAAAGTGTGGGGAAATCTGTCCACAACATCCCAAGCATCTCTGAGGGTGGCAAGGGTCATCTAAAATTGTTGTTTATTGAAGTTTTTATTAACCTCCTGAAAGCAATTTCATTCTCTCTTCTCAAAGCATTCCATACAAAACATTCCTGAAAACATGAAGTATATGTTTAAATACATGTATACTCACATTCTATTATTAGAGTCCTCTGCAAGGACCTAATAATAGAAACATCCATAATTACAACTAAGGCAATGATAAGAGACCAGGATGTAAAGCATGTTTTAAGGTATTTGCATTGCTGCCACAGAATTGCCATGCACTAAGTCAACACAGAAAAATCAGACAGGCTTATCACCTTCATCTCCAGAGCATTCAAGTGTTTGCTTTCAGTTATTCTAAATCTAACAAATAACAAGATAACCCAAAACACAACAGCAGAAACTCCTCTCCTAAATCCATCTTGTCAATGCACTGAGTACCTTCTAGAACAAGGAGCAGATACCAGAACAAGCAAAGCCACATATCAGTAACAGCTGCAGTTTTGTCCTCTTCAAAAAAAATTACAAAATATATATTTAATTACTCAGGAATTGTTTGTTGCTTCATACTACAAAACTAACACTATACATAGCTGCAGTTTACTAAGCAGAGTATCCACACGGCAATTTTCAGTGTATCACCATTATAAACTGTCACCACTAGAAAAACAAATAGAGAATGTTTCTTATGCAGCTGGCTTTTTGTCTTTAATCTGCTAACAAACACCACAATTTACTTGTAAACAAAGGATTCCTCAGATCAAACGCAGAAAGCATGTCACTGGAGAAGCCCTACATTTTAACCTCTAAGCTCAAGGAAACCCATCCTTTTCCCAATTAAAAGCACCACAAAGATTTGCTCAAAGCTGCACTACCTGGGACCTCCAGGGAATACTTCCTGCTCAAGAACAGACTTGAACACAGACGACGTTTTTCTTGTGTACTTGCTCAACAGCACCATCATTTTTCATCCAGAGGAGAGCACAGATTTAACATCCACAGCAGCATTTCTGAAAGGCAACTCATCTCTCCAACACTGTTGCAAATTCCACAATAAATCACGTTTAATTAGTTTGTGCTTTTTTTTTCCTGGCTGTCTGGAATTCAACAGCGAGCAGGCTTCCAACTTTAACTTTGCAAAGAGGTGCTTAGAATAAACTGATAAAAACGCCAACCACCACATCCCCACTGGAAGCTGTTTGGAGTTATCTGCTCGCTGAGACACCAGCATTCCTGCCTGTAGATGGCTTGTGTATCCAGCGGCTCCTATTTCCACTGCCTTGTTTGAAGAACTTCCCTCTTCTCACATACCTTCCATCTCCAGGGACAGATCACACAGGGACACTAAACCTTGGCTGTAAACAACATGAGTTTTGATACTGCTGCTTCTAAAGGATCCTCCACCACTCAGCAGTGCAGAGACAATCACTGAGGCACAAATCCTCTCTGGGCAACGCTCGAGAAACTCTTTGCCTCGCCGGTATTTTGCACAGCTGAGATTTACACAGGGCTCTGCTGGCTTCTCCTGCTATTTATTTTATTTGCTGTACACTAAAGGCTACTGCAAACAAATGGGACTTTGATAATTTGTGGCATGTTGCTCAAAGCAATTCCAGTGCACTGGGACACTACTTCCAGACTTAACACTCATTAGCCACATCCTTGGTGAAATGACGGGATGCTCTCCCAGTGTGTCCCAAACTGCCCCTCCAGGTGCTCCAAAGAGGTCACTCCATCCTCCCTCATGTCTTTTCTTTGGAGGGAAGTGGCAGACTACAGCGAAGAGAAAAGCACTGTAGAGAGTAATTTTATTCAGGTGTGTTCGGGCTCTGGGCCTTTTATTTAATTATATGTATTTAGTAGGAATTAAGATCCTCACGCTACAAACATTTATTCATACTGTAAATGTTGGTTCTGACAACCTACATTTTTGAAGGAAAAAGTCAATTACACTTATTAGAAGGGCCAGGAATACAACCACACACAGAGAAGTTTGCTGCATGGTCTGTGTATATTTTCTTGCACAGATTTATGAACCGCATAAGTTTGACTACCCTTCTTCTCTTTCTCAGAGGACATAAAAGACACTATAAAGTGAGGAGAAGAAAAACCAAATTCTCTGCTAACAAAGAGGTATAATGGAGAAGTCTTCTTTCAGTTCCCTAAATACTACACGTAGAAAAAAAAAGTGCCAGGATAAACAGATTTCAGATTGGAAGTTACAAACTTTTCTGAGATTAAAGATAAAATACTTGCAGTATGGAGTTACAGCTCTGAGCTTCTTGGCTATAGCAGAATATCAGCTTATTTTGGCTGCTAACTACCTTCATTTCTTATCCTTTGGCCAACTATAGGCTAGCAGTATGAAAAACCCCTCTCATTGCTGTCCCAGCAGTGACCTCAAACCCAAACCAGATGAGTCCCAAAGGCTCAAAATTAAAGAAAAAAAAAAAGGTAAAAATATATCACCTTCCACATAGACTCATCTCTGAGCTACATTATAAGCATAAAGTAGCTAAAAGATACTGAACTGGGAAGAACAATACACGCTACTTCTGGGGCAGCAGACGTTTCTGCCACAGCAGGGTCCCAATACAACCACAAATCACAACAGCTTTGAAACTAACAAGAGGGAACCACAAGAGTGCTGAAGATTAAGAGAAAAGCACTAACAGACCGCTTCTGTTCGAGACCCGAAATGACCCCGGGAACACGGCCAAGAATCATTTTCTTACTGGTAGCACCAGCAGCGTATTCTCCGGCTGCTGAGAAAGACACACGGGCGGTAGGTGGGCCAGACCGGCGGTGGACGCAGCGAGAGGAGCAAGATGCTTCCACTCAGGAGGCAGCCCGTGGCCCATTCCTGAGGTTTATGGAAGCAATGCCTTTATCTGGATTTCCAGCCAAGCACACATTGTGTCATCCATGTCCAGCCCAGCCGCTCCCCAGCAGAACAAAGCGCAGACCCAGACCAGTACAGGCACTGAGGCACTGCCAGGCCTGGCACTCTCAACCTTTTTTAAGCAAGCTCTGCTGCAAAAAAAAACAAATGGTTGAGAAACAGTGTTCTATGCTTAAAAATCTGTGGAAGTTTGAAATCCCATTACCTAGCACATTGTTAAACTCGAGTTAGACTGGTTTGGCACCTTTCAGGAACGTACTGGCTGAGCCCTGTGTTCTGCAGGGTAAGCGGTTAAGGGATACAGCAGCTGTGGTTAGGGCACAGGGAACTGGGATACGTGAATCCTGTTCTCACAGATCCAGCACGGAGTCCAAATAACAAATTTTTTAAAACCAAAAAAAAACCCCAAAACAAAACAAAACACCAAACCAAAAAAAAACCACACAAAAAAACCCCGCCAACAAGAAACTCCAATCTCTCCCTGTCTCAGTTCCCCCCTTCGTGATGGGGTAACTACCCCTTTAAGGCCAGTACTTTGATTAGATACTCAAAGGACACAAAGAAATGCAAATGAAATACAAAATTACTAATATGGAGAGAGGCAGGCTTGCCCCGCGCCTTCTATTCTACAAATATAGATGGGATAAATGGTTCGTTACATTTAACTCCAAGCCGCACTACCTCCGCCAAAACCTTATTTAAATAGAACATTTCTGAGAACCGGGAAGGGGGGGATGCAGCTGTGGTCTTAACCTAAAAGAGGTTAAGCTTTTAAAAAGAGTTGTTCTTTTTTCACTCCGTCTGCTGGTCGCATGCCATTTTAAAAAGGTGTCTGGCAAGCAAAAATAAAAAGTTTCCAGGGCTTTCCTTCCCCAAGCCGCCTCTGCCAGGNAAATAAAAACTTCCCAGGGCTTCCCTTCCCCAAGCCGCCTCTGCCAGGAGCCGGGCGGGGAGGACGGGGCCGAGAGAAGACGGTCGCGCCTTTCTCCAGCTTTTTCTCCAACATGCCCTCTGGATCCCGACGTTCTGGAGGCGGAGGAGCCCCCGGTTCCTCCACCTGCCCGCAGCCCCGGCCGGGCAGCGAGCTGCGGAGCGGGGCGCGGCTCGGGGGGT